>SKCR01029997.1:0-37597 GCA_019454045.1 Zanthoxylum bungeanum
TTGTAAGCCTTCACGAGACTACAACTCGTCAACTAAAGACACCTAGGGGTTTAAAGGCTTGTTGCATATGCTAAATGCAACCGTGATCCCTACGAAAATGGCTTAGTTTAATTTATTTTAAAGATGTTTATGTTATTTTATTTTATTGTTTTGCTCGAAGACTAGCAAAATGTAAGGTTTGAAGGTGTGATGAGTGGTAAATACATCACTATTTTCCACTCATTTGACCTAATATTTGGTATAGTTTCTGGGTTTTATGAATGTTTTGATGTGTTTTGTGTTGTTGTAGATAAATAAAGTTTCAGGACTCACTGGAAGCAATTCAGGGCCAAAATAGTGGAAAAATGACAAAAAAGGGAAAAATAGTAATTTGGGCGTCGCGACCGCTAACGTGCGCCGAGTTCTGCTAAAATAAGCTGGACACGTGTCAAAATCAGAGAAGTTGCTAACTTGCGCATTTGCTAACGTGTGCCTGCCACGTGTCATCATCATAGCATATCTGCTAACGTGTGTCGTGCCATGTGTCATCATCACATGTTGCCGACAATACGTGTGCCACGTGTCATCATCCAATTAGACCGCATTCACCGCATGCCACGTGTCAGCCACATGTCATCTACGTGTCTGACACGTGTCAGCCACATCAGCCACATGGCGAGTAAGCTCGCCACGTGTCAGCCACGTCATCATCAACCAATCATCCCCTACCACGCGTCAACACATCATTGGACCGAATAAAACCGCGTGCCATGTGTCATACAGCTTGCAAATCGTGTCTTCTCCGTGTGGACAGCTCAGGCGTCGCGACGCGCAGAGCTTCACGCATTGCGACGCGCTAAGGCAAAATTTGCCAATAAATTGGATCCGATTTCAATTTCTGATTTCCATGCTTTCCTTAGCTTTCTAATGGGAATTTGAGGATTGCATCTTGTGTGTAATTATTTTCAGTATTTTAATTATGTATTTTTATTTTTAGTAATAGTAATAGTTTATTTTATTTTTTTTATTTTATGTTTTGTGATTAAATTTCCGCTGGGGGAAGGGTGAAACATTTAATATGATTAACTAGGTAATCTCACTTAATTATAATATACAAATTATAATATAACCGGATTAATTAATGGCATATTATGTTACCGTCTATATGGTCGGTTTAAATATAAATTAGTTTACCGCCTATATGGCCGGTCTTTATTTCACAGATAATTACCGCCTATATGGCTGGTGTAATTGGACTAAAATGAATTACCGCATATATGGCTGGTTTTATATATTTGACATTATTAATTCCAGAGATAGCAGAACAGAAAATAATTTATATATTATAATAAGTGAGATTCCTAGATTTGAAATATTATATGTGGATCCCCTAACCCCAGTATTTTCTGTTTGATCTAGGGAAGTGATGAAACATAATTTTAACATGCTTAATAATTGATTTAATTATATAATGGGTAATTATTTAGTTTCTTTATTGAATCTTAAGCTTAATGCTTCTTGTTGCCTGATCACCAATAAGAGGGATGTGGTAAACTTAAAATGAACTTGGAAAAGGGATTTTAGGTTTCAGCCTTAGATTCAATAGCTCACGATCTTCCTTGAGGATAAATAACACTTTAATAGATTTCCTTACAGGATAGACATATACATGTCGGGCGGGGGTAGCCACAATTGGAACTTACACTTAATTAATTCAGGTAACTTGATTAACATAGACATATGATTAATTGGGTTATGTGAGTGTTTGCATATGACCATCGACAGAGGCTTTTGCATATTTTCGTGTTCCAGGTTAGCAAACTGATTTATTACACATATATAAGAGAATCAATTCATCATTAGAATAATATTGTGTGGAATCACAACCCTTGATATTGAGTCTTTTGTTTATTTTCTTTAGTATTTTCTTTTGTGTATTTATTTATTTATTTAATTACCAAATCCACATTCAACCAACCAATCAAGCAATCATTCTCTTCTCCCTTTAATTAGATACATGTAAATAAATAAAATCAATAATTAATAACAACAGTAGAAATTAAGTCCTCGTGGGATCGATTTTTTATACTACTTGAACGATACGTGCGCTTGCGTTTTACGCGTGTGATTACGCCGGTCAATCTCCGTTAAATAAGGTTTTATAAAGTGACTAGTATTAGGAATACTTGTTTCTTCGTCCGCCTTGTCAATACAGATGTAAATGTTTTCATGATGTTATGGCTGTAACGTGCCAAAGTTGTGCAGTTATGATTGAAGGTAGTTCATTTGCACCGGTAGAACTTATATGATAAGAGTCAAATTCAAGTGAAAGTGGAAATCTTGAACGTGCCAAAGCTGTCAGGACTACATCAGTAGCTTGAGTTTGTCATTGACAAGTGAAGCCTTGATACGCCTCATGTGAACGTGCCAAAGCTGTCACAATAAGAAATGGTAAGGATAAAATCAGGAGTCACAGCGAGTGTGATTGACAATGAGTTGTCTACCCGTGAATATACCTAGGTGAGGACGTGCCAAAGCTGTGAGTCGAAGTATATTTATGGGGTCCACTTCCCATTATGGAATTCGATTTAATTATTGAATTCTCATTTTCCGTTGGGGATTACGGTATTACGTAAAGTAGTGGGAGGCACTGCTAGGTTAAAAATCCATAACTAATGCAGTACGTAATATTATGATAATTGTCGCTTATGTTTTTTCCTTATTCTATTATTTAGATAGAATTAAACTTTTATCAACTACATGCATATTTTATATATGTTTTCTGACTTCAATTACAGTTGCAGATTTCTAGAATAGGTTCTAGATTAGAATAGACTATGATATAATCATTCTAGACAGAATAGTTTCTTATGCAGTAAAGATTGACATGAATTTGCTCATGTCTCGATCTTCACTGGCATTAAGAAAACCCCATTAGGAATTTGTTTATCTGATAATGATGTTTCTTGGCTTTAGTGACATTTAGAGGTCACGTGTCAGACACTATTTGCTTTTCAATTATTTGCAAGTAAATAATAAAGCTAAAGAAATAAGATGCATATAGTTGTGTGTATAAATATCGATTTTCACAATACGACAACTGTAGATATTGTATATCAGATCTCCCGTCTAATTATTTAAAATATTGTTGAATGATTGTTTCGATATTTGATATCAGAACTTGCGACTATTGGATAGTTACTTGTTCTCTGTAAACAGTTGTTACATATTTTAAAATGACTAGTAGTGTCATTGACGAATAGATAAACATTAAGAAAAATATTCGGTTATGTAAATAACTTAGAACATTGTTTTATGAGATTTTATCACTTAAGTATTATATGCTTATTCCATATGGTAAAGGATGGTATGATACTAGATCACACCATATAATATTGTATTCGGGAAGGTGATTAAATCTCATTTAACCAATGATTGTCATTGGACCGGAAAATTTATTAAACTGATACATTGGATGTATGTACTTTAATGAATTATAAATTACTTAAGATATTTTTCTTTACTTCGTAAATTGGTCAATGAATCGTCGTGACTTAGTTATGTGTTTCTGATAAAACGCTGATAGAGTATTTTGACTAGTTCAAAGATATTCGATCTGAAAATATGAAAATTGTACCGTGAGTCTTTGAATTGTTCAAAGATGTTTGATATGATCAAACATATGAATTTATGGCAATTAGTTCTAAGGTTATTGATTGAATATGATTCTTACTCGATATTATTCCTCTCTGATTCCATCACTAATGGAATTGGTAAGTGGGAATAATCGAATCTTATATATGATTTGATTCGTTTGATATTGAGTGTTACCGAATTAGTTTCAATACTCTTGGGGATATGCTCCAGTAACACTAATTCATCCTTTTAATTTAGGTTTCATTAGTTTCTACATTTACATATATGATATGTATAGGTAGAAAATTTGAATTTTTAAAAGGTTTGAGATTTGTATCTTTCTTTTGTATAATGGTTATATAATCGAAGGTACTTGCGCCTCAGAGATACAAGTATAAGTTTATCATCTATTCTATTTAATAGAATATTGTATTCTATTTGATAGAATATCTTTTCTACAATACCGAGTAATAAAATTATTTTATTACTTAGTGTGTAACATCATATGTTGACCATTGTAGAAAAGACTTGACTTATTGAAGTCAATTGTTAGAGTGATAAACTATAAATGGAACTAAATAATTAATAAGATGAAAATACCTTTTTAGTACTTCCATATAAGTGTTGTAGGATGTCAGAATCATTTGCAAAGTATTTGATACTTAATGGTTCTATTATTTTCTTATCGAAGAAAGTTATCCTATAACTTATAGTGGGAACGATATTTGATATCGATTCCGAAAATTAGCATTAAACCATAGATCTAAGATTGTGCATAGCTTACTACGATCAAGTTTGGAACTTGATTGAGCTTTCATTATGAATCGTTCATAAAATGTGCAAATGGTTTACACAGTAAAAGTACAGTGATCTTATTAAAGATTTGACCTTTATAGTATGACAGTGAGAAACGTTATACTCAACAATCTATTGTAGATTCTAAGGAAACTTGTCTCTAGTTGCACTGATTGAACAATTTAAGATCTGTTGGTTAATGTTGATATTAATTATGTATTTTAGCTAAAGAATACAAAGTGGCATTTTTTGAATGACTTCTTCGGATAAGAGATCAATTGTGATTTCTTTGATTGAAGAGTACATTCTGGAATGGCCCTAGAGTTTGTATTCTGCTGAGATTGTAGTTTGGTATACTAGCTTATAAAGCCTATTGGAGACTCGGATGAGCTTTCTGGAAATTTATGTTTTCTAATTTTGATATCAGTCAGATTGTCTGATTTTATCAAAGCATAGAGAATACATGTGTGATAGAAAGGTTAGTGGGAGCATACAAATTTATTTCTAGTAATTTACATCACAATGACATTATCATTATTAAGGTAATAATGAGATGTTTATGAGACCTGAGTCTTATTTTCTCCGTGAAAGCAGTGGGAGTGGTCTCTATTATATTCGATATAAAGTTTTATATATGATATAAAAATAAGAGACTTGAGAGATGCTCCCATTAGTCGTACATTAGATATGATCTAATGAAGGACAGAGTGAGACTATCTGTGTGACAGTTAGTATAACTGTTTGACAGTTAGTATGTCTATAATATATAATATTCATCTTTTGTAAAGGATGATTCCTTTGTCGAAAGAGAAATTGATTAGAATGTCTAGTCAATCTTATACATCATAGGATGATGGCATAATGAATACTATATTAAGTGCGATTAGAGATATCAATTTAATCGTAATTGTTACGAGTTATTTTGATATCCTCTAGATCATAAGATGTGTCTTCAAACATGTTCTTTATTATCTTTGAGATATTAAGAACGAGTTTCTAATTAATGGAGAATAAAGTTCGCAACCATTAGGGTCAGATTAGTTTTGAGTCTAATTATGACGTTAAACAGTCTACGTCATAAAGAGTTAGAAAAGATGCAATGATGTCACGGATGATTCTACTGTGAGTGGAATTAGTTGCAACTTATGAAGTTGCACAGTGACCTTGTAGATTAGAAGTTTGTTATTAGTGTTGTGTTTGCGATTGTCTACATAGTATTTTGGATTTGATCCGTAAATACTTAGGCAACTTAGCAGCTGAAGCACAATGTTGATGTGGCATCTGAGTCATATTGATGTAGAACTTAGTTTCTACAAAAATATTAATGATGATGGCTAAGGTAAACAATTGGTTTGTTTGACAAACTCAATATTGTTGGATAATTATTACCCATAGCATCACTATTTTGTAAAGAACATGGTGTTCTTATACAAAATTAACTAAGGAAATTGCTCTTTTATCATTTGTAATTGGATTATCTGGATATATAAATGATAAAAGTCCATATGATTAGTACCAGATTAATAAGATATGAGACAGTATTAATCCACGTAAGGTTTAATCATTAAATATCCCTAGTCGTAGTATTATCGAGACTGGACATCGATAATGCAGAATAGGCTAGTTTACACTTGTGTGTGTTATGGAAGCTTAACGGTATAGTTCTCATATATTTCGGTATTGGATACTCATGCAAGTGTGATATGAGGTTCTGTTTGTCGATGGTACGGGAACAACTTCGCTCTGGATAGACCCCTCAGAATCTCATTGGTAGTATGACTATTTGTTTATGGGAATCCGAATCAGGGTAGGTGTATATGGTCTTAACCTGAGACTTGCATCGCTAATACTTGCGGCAATCAGTATGCTTTGGTTTTGGTCGTCCAGGGCTTTAACAGGTTCTGTGTACGCCTCTTCTGATTTTACTGAGAATCGTAGTGTATTGGGTGTGATGTCAAGATGGAAGTATCACTTCAGTCATATGGATATGATGATCACGCAGGGATATAGAACTGGTACTCTATAGTGTTATATCCATCGGGAAAGTATGACTAGGTCATGACTTTCCGATCATAAAGAGACTAGTTGATAGTGATCCGATATATGCTTCGTACGGGGCAGACACAACTCCAGCCTCAGGCCTAGCATATGATATCCAAAATTGGATTATAATATGCAATACTATGTATACTATGCCTGATATAGATTATATATTCCTTAAAAGAATATTTCTAGAGAATTGGGTAGGCACGATACTTTGCTAGAAGCCAACCATGTCTTGTAAATCGATAAGAACGTGGTACCGGGTACGCACGTATTCGGATAATCTGATGATCGTATTTACTGCCAACATATCCAGGGATGTCTTGGGTCGCCTCCCAAAGATTCATCGATAACAATTGACTCGAACAGAATTAATCTGGGATTAATTATGAGAGAGAGAAAATTAATCTAGGATTAATTACGGATCTGGGATAAAATTCGGATTGAAGAGAGAGAACGATTAATTTGGAATTAATCGATTAAATAATATATTGGATATATTAAATGAAATCGGATTTCAAAGCAGAATTAAATTTGGATTTTAATTCGGACGAACGAATTAATTTAGAATTAATTCGTAAGTGACTTTCGTAATAATTTTGTTAGGCATTTTATTTAATTAAATTGGATTTAATTATGTCGCAACGACAATTCATTTATTCGGAATTAAACGAACCCGGGCCCGAGCGAAGTTGCGTGTTGGATTAGCCGACTTAAATTTGGAATTTAAAAGTGGTGGGACCTATTTCACTTACATCAAATTTGGACATTTGATGGAAATGGTGAGGCTTGATTTTGGGTTTGATTTGTTGGCAAGTAAGGCTTGACTTTGCTTATACTACACTCAAACTAAATTCAACACACAACCTAAGTATAAATTAACTTGTTGACTTTGGAAGTGTAATAAGGTTACTATTCACATCAACCAAACTCTCTCATTCTCCTTCTTCTTGCTATGGCCGAAACTCTCTCTACCTTGGAGGGTAAATTTTGTTCTTCAAAATTTGTAAAAGCTAACACTTTTGGAGTTGATCAAGGTGATAGGGAGACTCACCCAAGTGTTAGAAACACTAAAAAGAAGGCTTGGAGCTTCCATCTTCAAAGATTTTTGAAACTTCTGATCCAAATCAATGTAAGTATTCGCAACTTTCTTGATTAATTCACACAATAATCATGCTTAGAGATCTCGTGGCATGTCTAGGATACTAACAATGATATCAGAGCGATATCTAAGCTTGATTTGGATTCCAGGGTTTGTAAACTTTAATTTTGGATTTTATGCTTGGAGCTTGATTTTTCCTAAATTGATGAGTTGGTTGTGTTTATATGATGTTGAATTGGATTTGTGCATCTTTGAAATTGAGAAAAATTGATTAGATCAAAATTCCAATTTCTCATCATGGCCGAAAATTACCCTAGGATTGCTCATGGTTAATTTTTTGAATTGGATATGTTGATTCACATGAAATTGAATGTTAATTGTTGATTTAATTAGATTGAAATCAAATTGGATGTTAATTTCATGTATTGCCGTGAATGTGAAGCATGTTAGAATGAGTTATTTTGCTTCAATTTGTGTTGGACATGAATTGGAATTAATGAGCATGATTAATTGGATTAATTAGTGTTTTGGAAACATTACATTAGTTGATTAATTATGTTAATTACATTTGAATTGGATTAATATGTAATTTGGAATAATGTATTAATTTAATTGTTGTAATTGGGCTAATGGGATTGGTTGGGCCAAATTTTGGTCTTGGATCATATTTGGGCCTAAAACCATTTCCATATAGTCCAAAATATGACAGTGGGCCTTTAATAATTTAATTGGGCCAAATGGGCCTAAATTGATTTTGTGCATAGGGTGATTCCTAACTTGGGTCTTGGCATCTTGGGTTTGATCCATAATGGCCAAAGCCCATGCCTCAAGAATCAATTGAAAACCCATTGGACTTTAATTGAATATATTGGATACTAATTGGGTCTTTGAGACCCGTTAAGATTGGATTTGAAATCCAAGTCTAAAAGGCACTATTAAAGTGTAATTATTTAATTTGGAATTAAACATGAATTAATATTGGATACAATTTAAATTGGATTTGAAATTGTAGTTCGATATAATTCAAGAATACGTACTTTGAGTATTTATTCTTAAACAGTCAGACTCGCGCAAATCAAATCGTTGTTTGAACATTGGATGGTCATTAATTCAAAGATTAATTAATTGGATTAGATTGATTGAATAACATGCTTTGTGTGAATACTTGAATGTATTTGTATGAATAATGTATATCGGATGGATATTAGAAGGGTGAGGGCAATTTTGGAAATTGTTGTAAGTATGGTACTTATTTATTAAATTGGACCTGTGTGTCCAGCCTATTATCTCTATTCTCTTTGTATTTCTCTTCTCACCAATTCCCCTCAATGTAAATGAGGTTTCTTATTAGTGTTATGTAATTGGGTAGAAGTAAGAATAGTGCTAGCGGGAGAGAGGAAATGGAGAGATTTGTTCTAGGAACAATTTGTTATATATCCATCCGCATATCATTATTAAATTTTATCGCGCCTTATTATGCTTTTAGAATGCATGTTTAAGGGTGTATGATGAGACCTAATCAAAGATAATAAATTGGTTGCCAATTTACGCGAAAAAAACCCTCAAATAATATTAAGCGTTTTTCCTTCCATTGAGTGGTTCTCTCTCAAGATCCAAGATTGGCATTGGTTTGTTGGCCAAAGTCAAGACCTTTGTCCATCACGAATGTGTTTGAATCGCATAAGCTTTGTTCCATATCGTATGTCTTGGGCGGTTGTGACTTGTTGGCCAAAGTCAAGGTCACTTCTAGTTCATCGACTTCGATTACAAAGCTTTCCCACTGTCAATGGGTCACGCTTAACTGGAATCATTAAGTTTGTTGAGCCAAATCCAAGGCTTAGTTGATTCAGAGGAAACAGGTTAAGAAATATATTGGATATATTTACATATATTGGATATATGTTTCGGACTTGGAGGTCCACCTACTGGATCTAGGAATTGGATGGGATCCAATTGATCTTAGAGATCTACCTAGTTAAGTTTCATACAGCTTGTTGGCCAAAGTCAAGGTTGTGTGCTATTTAACGGGATTCTAGCGCACTAGGAAACTAGGTTTCCCGAGTACTCCACAGAGGGTTAGAGGCTCGCCGAAAATTAGTGGGAGGTTAGTATTAAATTTGCAATATTCATTTAATACTGGCTAATACACGCTCTTTATTTTTCGTCATTAAATTTATATATATTAGTTGGACTAATATTCAATTGTTGTTTTAATTAAACAGTTGGACTGTATTCAAACTACTTCGTTTGTAGTTGGTTATATAGTTTGACTATAGTAATCAAAACATTTTAATGTAACAGATCATTGTAGTTGACTATATAGTTGGACTATAGTAATCATTACATTCGATTGTACCTGAAATCGTTGATTGGATAGTTGGACTATAGCAATCAAGATAACCTGAAAGATTAGCGTCAATGGACATAATCCTGGGTGAAAAATCTTTAACGGCTCAAATTTTCAAATTGGGAATTGAATCTCAAGACAGTCTTGTGAGCTGAGAAATTACTCTATGTAATAGAGAAACCTCTTGGGCCTGAGCCCAGAGTTGAGCAAATAAGTGGAGCATGAGCTTTGGAAGACTCATAACTTTAGTGCTCAATCTGTTATGCTTGCTGCAATGACTCTTTAATTTCGTCGTCAGAACTAAGGATTAGATCATTATACCATGATGTTGAAATTAAAGGATCTTCATAGATCTAACCTTAGATCTTAGAAGTACGAATTGCAAAAGAAGCTCTTTCACTCGCGCATGTCAGAGGGTACATCTGTCGAGCACTAGGTGTCGCAGATGATTGCTGACATCGAACAGCTAGGTTAGCTGGGCATTACCTATGAGGCCGAGACTTCCATAGATTTGATCTTACAGTCTCTGCCCGAATACTGGGGCGGGTTCGTCATGAACTTCAACATGATGAACCAAGAGAAAACTCTTAGAGAGTTAATGGCTATACTCATGGAGGAAGAGCCAGAGCTTATAAAAGGGCAAGAAGCGCAAGGTGATTTTACTTCGACATCCCAGAATGCCAAGACTTGGCCGAAGGCTTATGGGGGTGTGAAGAAAATGGCAAGGCTAAATCGTCACAGTCTTCTGGTAAGACAAAGGACATATCCCAAGATGTCTGCCTAAGCTGTGGCAAATAGGGTCACTGGAAGCGTGACTGCCGTATGGACAAGGCAGACATGAAGGAAGTGAAGACGGGCAAGGCTCCAACTTCAGGTATATTTGTTATAAACATGTCCACTACTAGTTTTAAGAAATGGATTTTGATACTGGATGTGGTACATAAATATATGTACTGATGTGCAGAATCTGCTGATTAGCAGGAGACTGGCTTTAATGAGATCGACCTGCGAGTCGGAAACGGGACGAGAGTCGCTGTTTTGGCCGTAGGAACCTAAGTTTTGGAAACTGCCCTTGGGGCATGTACTTAAATTAGGAGACTGTTATAATGTACCTAGTTTGACTAAGAACATTATCTCTGTATCTAGTTTAACCCGTTGGGGGTATACCTTTATGTTCCAGAACACTGGGTGTTTTGTTATAAAGATGATATTGAGATATACACATTAGATGTGAAAACCGTCTTTATATTTTGAATATAAATGAATCTCAAACATATAACATGACAAACAAAGGCTCAAACTGAGTAAATCAGATGAGACTTATTTGTGGCATTGTGTCTGGGACACATTAACAAGACTTGTATATCCACACTTTCGAAGAATGGATACTATGACGGATTTGATCCTAATTCAAATGATGTCTACGAATCTTGTTTATTAGGCAAAGTGCCTAAAACACCTTTTACATGGTAAATGTGCAAGTGCCACCGATCTGTTAGCCCTCGTTCATAGTGACGTAAGTGGGCCCATGTCTAGCTAGGCTAGAGGTGGATATGAATACTTCGTAACCTTTACGGATGTGGCATCGCGTTATGGTTATGTGTATCTTATGAAACACAAGTCTGAAACTTTTGAGAAATTGAAAGAGTTTCGACACGAAGTAGAAAAATAGACCGGTAAAAGTATTAAAACATTACGGTTGGACCTTGGTGGATAATACTTAAACATATGAGTTTCAAGATTACTTGAAGAGTATGGTATTCTTTCACAGTGGACTCCTCCCGGAACACCTCAGTTGGACGGTGTGACTGAACGGAGAAACCAAACTTAGTTGGACATGGTAAGGTTAATGATGAATCGCTCTGAGCTACCAATTTCCTTCTGAGGATACACATTAAACAGTGCAATACTTATTTTGAATAAGGTTCCATGAAAATCTGTTAGACAGACTTCATATTATATGAACATGAAAGAAATCGCGTTTGTCATTCCTAAAGATTTGGGAATGTTGGGCATACTCTAAACGTTTGGATGATACCAAACTAGAACCCAAATCAGATAAGTGGCTATTTGTAGGTTATCCTAGGGAAACCAAAGTATAGTACTTATACAACTCACAAGAGAACAATGTATTTGTTGCTCTCCATGCGGTTTTTCTCGAAAAGGAATTCCTAAATGCAGTGGTAAGTGGGAAGAAAGTAGAACTCGATGAAAATCGGAGTGATACTATTCCAGACACCGATCCCTTACAGAACATGAACAGTTCATCAGGGATGAAACTGTACCACAATCTTTGAATACACAAGAATCGCGTATGTCGGAGAGAGTCAGAAAACAACCTGGGAGGTATGGGTTTCTGATCTCACCTCATGTAGATATTAATCTTATTGAGGAAGATTGGACCGACTACGTATGAGGAAGTGATACAAGGTATCAACTCCTTTTAGGGCAAAGTGACATGAAGTCCGAAATGGATTCCATGTATACCAACCAAGTTTGGATACTAGTTGATGTACCAGGAGGCATTGTGCCTATTGGTACTAAATGGGTCTTCAAGGAAGATAGACATGGATGGAAACATACAAATGTACGCAGCTAGGCTTGTAAAGAAAGGGTATCCTCAACGACATAGTGTCGATTACGATGAAATTTTTTCACCTGTTGCTATGATTAAATCCATTCGGATAATGCTTGTTATTCCTGCATATTTCGTTTATGAAATATGACAGCTGGACTCCAAAACCGATTTCCTTAACGAAAACCTTTTGGAGGATGTTTGTATGCAACATCCTGATGGTTTTATCGTGCCAAAACATGCAAACAAGGCTTGCAAGTTAAATCAATCCATTTATGGATTGAAACAAGCATTGCGTTCTTGGAACCAGTGTTTTGATGTAATCATAATGGTATATGATTTAATTCAAAATGAAGATGATTCTTGTGTATATAAGAGGATTAGTGGGAGCGCACTGACAATCATTGTCCTAATATTGTTGATGTATTGCTTCTCATTGGCCGAATGAAATTCCAATGTTATAATTGGTGAAGCTTGGCTTTCATAAAATTCTCATGGAATACCTGGGAGAAGTAGGCTTTATTCTGGGAATAAAGATCTACTGGGATAGATCTAGAAAGCTGCTGACACTCTCCCAGAGTTCGTACGTTTTGATATATACGCAACCTGATGTCTCATATACTTTGAGCATATGCAGTCACAATCAAGCCCATCCAGGTGATGGTCACTGGATTGAGAGTAAAGAACATCATTGAGTATCTTGGATGAACTAAGGATGCTTTCTGAGAATATGGGAAAAGGAGAACTTGAGGTGACTGGGTTCACCGCTGTAAGTTTCCAAACCGATAAAGACGACTGTAAGTCGCAATAAGGGTACATATTTAGTTTGAATAACGGAACACTGAGCTGGAAATCTTCCAAGCAAGATACTGTTACCGATTAAACAATAAAATCGGAATATTGCTGCAGCTGAGGCACCAAAAGAAGCATTTTGGATCTATAAATTCCTAATTGGATTAGGAGTAGTTCTGTTAGCAACTATGCTAGACTACAGCATAGGCTAAAGAAACACGGTCTCATCACGATCCAAGTATGTACTTCGACTAATTCATCTGATTCGTGAGATCATACATCGTGGCGATGTGATGATCGAATAAATCGCATTAGATGATAACTTGCAAATCCGCTGACGAAAGCTATTTCTCAGCAGAGTTTTGAGCGACCTGTACATAGTTCAGGTGTTGGACACTTGAGTGATTGGTAATAGGCCAAGTGGGAGATTGTTGGATAATTATGACCCATAACATCACTATTCTGTAAAGAACATGGTGTTCTTGTACAAAATTAACTATGTGACAAAAGAAATTGCTCTTTTATCATTTGTAATTGGATTACCTGGATATATAAATGATAAATGTCCATATGATTAGTACCAGATTAATAAGATATGAGACAGTATTAATCCATGTAAGGTTTAATCATTAAATATCCCTAGTCGTAGTATTATCGAGACTAGACATCGATAATGCGGAATAGGCTAGTATTACACTTGTGCGCGTTATGGAAGCTTAACGGCATAGTTCTCATATATTTGGGTATTGGATACTCATGCAAGTGTGATATAAGGTTCTGTTTGCTGATGGTACGGGAACAACTTCGGTCTGGATAGACCCCTCAGAATCTCATTGGTAGTATGACTATGTGTCTATGGGAATCTGAATCAGGGTAGGTGTATATGGTCTTAACCTGAGACTTGCAATGCTAATACTTGCGACAATCAGTACGCTCTGGTTTTGGTCATCTGAGGCTTTAACGGGTTCTGTGTACGCCTCTTCTGGGTTTACTGAGAATCGTAGTGTATTGGGTGTGATGTCAAGATGGAAGTATCACTTCAGTCATATGGAGATGGTGATCACGCGGGGATACAGAACTGGTACTCTATCGTGCTATAGCCATCGAGAAAGTATGACTAGGTCATGACTTTCCGATCATAAAGAGACTAGTTGCTAGTGATCCGATATATGCTTCGTACGGGGCAGACACAACTCCGGCCCCAGGCCTAGCATGTGATATCCGATATTGGATCATAATACGCAATACTATGTATACTACACCTGATATAGATTATATATTCCTTAAAAGAATATTCTGGAGAATTGGGTAGGCACGGTGCTTTGCTAGAAGCCAACCATGTCTTGTAAATCGATAAGAACGTGGTACCAGGTACGCACGTATTCGGATAATTCGATGACCGTATTTACTGCCAACATATCCAGGGATCTTTTGGGTCACCTCCCAAAGATTCACCGATGACAATTGACTCGAACAGAATTAATATGGGATTAATTATAAAAGAGAGAAAATTAATCTAGGATTATTGCGGTAAGAATTTATCTGCGATAAAATTCGGATAGAAGATGGAGAAACGATTAAATTTGGAATTAATCGATTAAATTAAATAATATATTAGATATATTAAATGAAATCGAATTTCAAAGCAGAATTAAAATTGGATTTTAATTCGGGCGAACGAATTAATTTAGAATTAATTCGTAAGCGACTTTCGTAATAATTTTGTTAGGCATTATTATATAATTAAATTGGATTTAATTATGTCGCAACGACAAATTCGTTTATTCGAAATTAAACGAACCCGGACCCGAGCAAAGTTGCGTGTTGGATTAGCCGACTTAAATTTGGAATTTAAAAGTGGTGGGGCCCACTTCACTTACATCAAATTTGGACATTTGATAGAAGTGGTTAGGCTTGATTTTTGGTTTGATTTGTTTGCAAGTAAGGCTTGACTTTTCTTATACTACACTCAAACCAAATTCAACACACAACCTAAGTATGAATTAACTTGTTGACTTTGGAAGTGTAATAGGTTACTATTCACAGTAACCAAACTCTCTCATTCTCCTTCTTCTTGCTATGGCCGAAACTCTCTCTACCTTGGAGGGCAAATTTTGTTCTTCAAATTTGTAAAAGCTTGAACTTTTGGAGTTGATCAAGGTGATAAGGGGAATCACCCAAGTGTTGGAAACACTAAAAGAAGGCTTGAAGCTTCCATATTCAAAGATTTTTGAAACTTCTCATCCAAATCAATGTAAGTATTCCAAAACTTTCTTGATTAATTCACACAATAATCATGCTTAGAGATCCCGTGGCATATCTAGGACACTAACAAATATGTCATAGCGGCTTACTTATTGTTGCCTACCTTTGAGCGCTAGGTGAGTTCTTGAGGGCCATGCGTATGTGATACACATTGAGATGTGTATATGATATCGTGGATTGACACTAGAGCAAGTGGGAGAAATTGTTAGGGTTAGTGCTCGGAGCGCCAATTCGGATCGTATTTATGTTCGATTCATGAATACGAGCAATCATTTTTTCCACAATATTACTTATTTATGGTTGCACCTCATGTTCAGTGATATATAAATATTAGACAAAGACCCGATAATATATAATGTAGTGCACAATTACAACGTAGCTTGTAATTGATATTGGGAAGTGTCACTACTAGAAATATATTATCAAATTAAGTTCATGGTCAAGATTTACTGACACGGATTGGTTAGTAAAATCCGCTGAAACCAGTACATTTCGTATATCGGACTTGGTCTGATGGTTTATCCCAGTGAACCATGAGTCTTGGGAGACTCGTATAGACGTGTAAGTTTTTATTTGATAAACACTGAACGACTCACCGAAGATTACCTAATAGATGGTATACCAATGCCAATAGGAATCTTCTTGGGTTGAGTAACATAGTGATTCTTTTACTTGAGATACCACTGTGGATATATGAGTTACCCTCCACACTTATATGGCAGTCACGTCACCGATCTATTTAGATCAGACCTCCACATGTTCATTGGTTGTGGACTCATGCTCATGATATCATGTGTGTATCATGATAGGATCCGTAAGTCCTGTGTACATGGCATAGGTATTCATAAATGATTAGCAATCTGTTAAATCCATGGTCGTGGTATACTTCGGATGTAAGTTCTGAGTTTTATTTAGAAGATTTCTAATAGATACGTCGACAAGATTATTATACCTATAGAGATTTGACATTTATACCTATATCTCTAGGATAATCCGGATACCTGTGACGGAGGGATTATACGTATGCATGACCTCGACCCGTATGATTCAGCGAGTTTATCTGTGTTCATCATAATTTATGGGTGGGTAGATTATGGACACGAAATTTGATTTCTTGCGGATATTCTGAATCTATAGAGTCTCACTAATGAAATATACTCGTAGAGCACTAGGGCAAATTTTATGAATATTATTTATACTCGTTTAACGATTAAACGAAAAATACATGTGAAGGGACCAATGGTAATTTTCTAATTAATGTGTATTTGTATTTGTATTTGATATTATTAAATATACATTAATTAATTGTCAATTATGAGATTTTGACATATATCATTATATATGATTTAAGAATTTAATGTAACTATAATAACATTTATTTATAATATTTGTATTTATATGTTTAGGGATATGCCCTATACCCAACTTGTGGATGGGCTATATGTACAAGTATTTGTAATATTTTCATTAATTAATAAAATGGCAATCTATATTATACGTGTCTTACATAACTTATATGAATCATCAACACTGTAATAAAGCCCTTGGAGTAATAAGACGATGGCTTCCACGCCTTATGAGAATCATTACTCTTAAATGTTCATAGTCATAGTTTTGTGAATAATCTGGGCGTTCACAAAGCGGAGAGACTAGCATGATGATATGATCCGCCCTTAAGTGGGGTAGCCGATCTCATAGCTACTAGCGGAGATCCGTCCGCTTGGTGTATCACATGGATGCATGAGTTGCTCGTGTCCATCGAACTGACCGCCGAAAGTTTTCATATGGAGTGTTTATCCCATGTGTCTGTGAGAAATTTCATGTATCGATTATATGAATAGTCCTTAGACTTGAGGTCTTTACAATCTTATGTGTGGATCAAATAACTTTGACATTCTCCTTCCCCGGTTCAAAAGATCTGTCATAAGGGTATGATTGGGTCATTTGTTGAAACACATGAATTTGTAAAGATACAACAGAGAATCGCCACTCTCTCGGATAATATTTTCTTATAAGAGTAGTATTCCAGTTCGCGGGTTGATATGTGTGATCAGTGCTTGAGACTGTGGCCACAGAGGAAGAATCATGTGAGATTCTTGGGTTAGCACGATTCATGACACTATCAACATCATACCTTTGACCATATGGGTAGACACTTTCCGTACCCTAGGTCAATAGGTGGGGATACAGTGAGGCGAGAGACCGTATCATATGTAAATCGCATACATAATGGGTATATATATATTTCTTTCTCATTTGGGGGCCTTGGCATGTTGCTAGATGTCAACCTTGGTCATTGAAATCGAACGACCATCTGATCGGAGGATAATTTATGTTCGATTAAATTATCACGATTCATTTCATGTCCAACTTGAGGGGAACCCAAAAGGTCACACACAACAAAGTCGAAATCAATGGTTAACAGTGCACAATACATATTTAACATTATATATGATTGTTGTAGGAATTGTTCATAAATGGTTCAATATGTTTAATTATTGAAAAGATCATTTATGAGGTTCCATAGTGACTTAGGGATTGGTGAATGACGATAGGGGCACTTTGGGAATTGGAATAAAAAAAATTTATTCACGTGAGTTTTAGTATAATCTTATTAGGGTTTTATAATCTCATTAAACCACTAAATTAAGATCCAATGGCTAAGATTAAATTGGTTTTTATCCCACATCAGATTCTTAATTAATTTTGTTGTCTTTGGAGCACTATATAAACCCAAAGAATTCTTCACAATTTTTGCACCAAACCTTCAAATCTTGGGTTTATATAAGTGAGCAACTCTAAAGTTTAAGAGTAAGCCACTGATTTTGAGGATCCTTAAGTCTAATTGACTAGAGGAACCTCGAGTTAAAAGTTTTGAGGTATTTGCCTAGGCTAGCACCAAGGGCAAAATACCCGTGCACTCAAGGCGTAGTCTTGTCGTTGAGTTTTGGCTTTGGTGTGTGCATCTTTGGAGGCCACACATTTGGGTGGCTCTTTGGAACGTGGAAGAGCTTGCTGAGTTCGAGAAAAGCTTGTAGATTGGAGGGAGGACTGGAGGAGTCTACGGTTCAAGTAAGTCTTTTTTTTTCTTTATTTTAATTAGAGTTCTTATGATAGTTAGCATGTTTAGGTTTATGTTCTTTGCATGTTTTATGAGTTTTATGCTTAGAATATATAGTAACATGCCTAGGCTTGTAGAATAATCAAAACAAATGGGTCTTGGGCAAAGGGAAAGCGGCATCATAATTTTATTATTTATTTTTCCGCTGCGCACTCGCGGCCGCTTCCCAACTGTGGTATCAGCGCGCCGTTTTTGTTTTGATTAGTTCTCACTCATTTGAACTCGAAATTGGGTGTTTAAAAGCTCGTTGGAAAGCTAACACCCTGAACTTAATTTTAGGCACAAGTTTTGCATGATTTGGTTAAGATTTGAATTGTGAAATTGCATTTAAATTTCACGCGTCTGTAGAAAATGTGAATAGTAAATTTATTTGAATAAAATAAAATGCAATATCATAATTAAATATTAATCAAAGTTATTTAATGCCTAAAATATTCCAACATATTAAAACTCATATGCTTGATGATTCTATGTATGATTAGAATTGGCATGATTATTTTAGGGTGCAAGCATCTAGAGACTTTCTAAGAAATAGAGAGTGTATTGCTTATCCCTTAGCTAAGTAATTATTCGTGATGAACTTAGAGATTTATTACCTTTAAGGCTAATATATATAAATCACTTGTTTATAATAAAAGACATTATAAAAGATACAAGTGGGGTGGGACCAAGGCGTTAATAAAACTTTCCAAACTAAAGTTAATTTAACCAAAGGTATTACTAGAGTTAGATAATGATTTGGTGTCTTCCTTCACTCACTACCTTTTTATAGCCAAAAGGAAAAGCTGTGAAGACATCTAGATAATCATTTACTCAAAGCTTACCTTAAAGCATATTTAAAGTGTTGGACTAATTTGGAGGATCTATTGTTTATTCCTGTCACCAAGGCGATAAGAGCCTAAGAGGTAAGGGTATTTAAAAGAGTTCGCTCCACCCTCCCTCTGGGGAATTTTCAATGGAGGAATCCATTTGACAGTTATTCACTTAAACTTGCTAAAATCCTCAATAATAATTTAAGTCTAAAATTTGCCTCCCATTGTAAAGTATAGACCCAAAGGGCTTAAACCGTATTGGCAGGACTAGGCTTTACCAGACTGACCAATACCAATTTGTCCTAAATCATACTATTGACAATGGTTTGACTTTTCTGAGTCATAAGACGCAGCGACCCTTAGGCGTGGTCTTATAACTTAGTGGCAAAGATTGGGTGTCCACAAGGACTAGCATAAGCTATGGCATGTTTGATTGCCCAACCCAATGATCAAGGAATGTGATTTATATCATAAATTGGTTGGGAACCTACCTAATTATCGTATTTTATAACGACCGGCCCTAGTCGGAGTTATGAAATGATGATAATGGGATCCTTGCCCACAAGAAATCCATCATATTGGGGTTGATGCGATTTGCTTAAAATTTTAAAACAATTGAGTGGGAGCAAATTCATAATATTAAAAGCCCATGTTATTATGAAACATTAATGAAAACATATTCCTAATTTTAACATTCTCTCTTAACAGGTGGGTTAAAATATTTCACAAACATTCAAATGGAAAACAGAGTATCACTTCGTTCCATCCTTGATGAGCATAAGCTCAAAGGGGACAACTACAATGACTGGTTTAGAAATCTTAAAATTGTCTTACGACAAGAAAAGATTTTCTATGTTCTTGAAAGACCTTTTCCCCATGAACCCGCAGAAGATGCTGACCAAAATACATTCGATGCTTGGAAGAAACACGTCGATGATAATGAGCAAGCAGTTTGCATAATGCTTGACTCTATGTCGGACGAACTTCAGAAAGCTCACGAAGATATGGATGCTCAAACCATCATCTTTCACTTGAAGGAGTTATATGCAACTTCCGTTCATACCGTGAGATTCCAAGTGTCATGTGCCTTATTCCAAACAAGGTATAAGAAAGGATCTGTTAGTGGATATGTGCTTAAGATGATTGACCACATTGAAAAATTGGCCAACCTCGGGTTCATCATGGATTAGATATGTCAGATCTAATTCTTCAGTCCTTACCAAAAGAATTCTCTAACTTTATTATGCAGTTTCATCATCTGATAAAGAAGCTACTTTAGCAGAATTGCACAATCTGATAAAGCAAGCAGAGAAGGACTTGAAACCGGAGCTTAAAACCTCCGTCATGCTTACGGGTACGGACCTGAAGCCACGAGGCCCAAAGAAAAATAAGGGCAAGGCCAAGGCTCCAGATCACCTAAAGCCCAATGGTAAGGTGGAGAAAAAAAAGGGAAAAAGGAAATGTTTCTTTTGTGGAAAGAATGGTCATTGGAAGAAAGACTGCAGATCCTTGAAAGCCAAGGAAGCTAGGGAAGCCCAGAGGCCAAGAAGCCCAATGCTTCAGGTATGTTGTATATGATTGAACTATATTCTCAAAACTCTGAACCTTCTACTTGGGTGCTTGACACCGGTTGTGGGACTCACTTGTGTAACAATGTGCAGGGCCTGAGAAACAGTAGGAGACTCCGTCATGGGGAGGTTGACTTACGCATGGGTAATGGAGCAAAACTGGCTGCATTGTGCGTGGGAACTTATTCATTAGTTTTGCCGAATGGTTTAGTTTTAGACTTAGAAGATTGTGTTTATGTACCTTCTCTAGTAAAGAACATCATTTCAATTTCTTCTTTATGTAATAAAGGCTTTTCATGCCTAATAAGTTGTAATGAATGTTCTATTTATTTCAATGAAATAAAATATGGAGATGGTATTTTGAATAATGGTATCTATGTCTTACAAACTAACAAAGAATGTTCAACATATAATATATACAACGTTAACTCGAATAATCTCAATGAATCACTTCTATGGCACAGTCGCTTAGGTCATATCAATGAAACAAGATTAACTAAGCTACATAAGGATGGGTATTTCAGACCCTTCAAATATGAACCTTATGGAACTTGTGAGTCTTGTTTACTTGGTAAAATGACCAAATAACCCTTCAAAGGTAAAAGACAGTGTGCAACAGAGACATTAGAACTCATACATTCTGATGTATGAGGACCAATATCAGTCACTGCTAGAGGTGGATTCTCCTACTTCATTACCTTTATCGATGATCACTCGCGATATGGGTATGTGTACCTTATGCGGTACAAATCTGAAGCCTTTGAGAAATTCAAAGACTTCAAAGCTGAACCAGCTTAATAAAAGTATTAAGTCACTAAGGTCTGACCGAGGTGGTGAATACTTAAGCAACGAATTTCAAGATTACTTGAGAGAAAATGACATTGTTTCCCAGTGGACTCCTCCGGGAACTCCACAGCATAATGGGGTCTCCGAAAGGAGAAATCAGACATTATTAGATATGGTCCGATCAATGATGCCAGACACGAATCTACCTCTTTCATTTTGGGGTCTTGCTTTAGAAACTGCAACACTACTACTAAACCAAGTTCCTTCCAAGACTGTTAGTCAAACACCATATGAGTTATGGTCTGGGAAACGTCCTAGTCTTAGTTATCTAAGAGTTTGGGGATGTGACGCATATGTCAAGCTCACACAAACTAACAAATTGGATGATAGGGCAGTTAAATAAGTTTGTAGGATATGCCTTGAACTCAAGAGCATACGTGTTCTACGTCCCAAATGAACAAAGAACATTTGTCTCACGAAATGCTAAATTTCTAGAGAATGAATTCCTTCTCAAGAAATATAGTGGGAGTAGACTTGACCTCGATGAGGTACGAGAAGAACAAACTAACATAGAACTAAACCCCAGGCCCCTCAAAGGGCAGCGACGGAACAACCACAAGGTTATGAACTCAGAAGGTCTGGTAGGGAAAGACATGAGCCTGAAAGATATGGTTTCCATATTGATGAGGAACATGATCAGGTCATTGATAATGACGATCCCACCAGTTATGACGAAGCAATGCGTGACATTGATTCAGTCAAGTGGCTTGAGGCCATGAAATCCGAAATAGACTCTATGTATCAGAATCAAGTCTGGGACTTGGTAGATGCACCTGAAGGGATAAAACCCATAGGCTGCAAGTGGATTTACAAGCGTAAAACTGATGCAGAAGGCAACATCCAAACCTATAAGGAGGTTGGTGGCGAAAGGTTATAGACAAATCCAAGGAATTGACTATGAGGAAACCTTCTCGCCTGTTGCAATGATAAAGTCCATTCGAATTTTACTGGCACTAGCTGCACACTTTGATTATGAGATTTGGCAGATGGATGTCAAAACAGCTTTCCTTAATGGGAACCTCGTAGAGGAAGTCTATATGACACAACCTGAGGGGTTTGCATCTAAGGATGATCATAATAAAGTATGCAAGCTTAAACGATCCATTTATGGACTCAAGCAAGCCTCCAGAAGTTGGAATATACGATTTGATGAGACAATCAAAGAATTTGACTTCATCAAAAATGTAGACGAGCCTTGTGTTTACAGGAAAAGTAGTGGGAGTGCTGTTGTATTTCTTGTATTATATGTCGATGACATATTAATCATCGGGAATGATATTCCCATGATGCAAGCCACCAAGCAATGGTTATCTCAGAATTTCTCCATGAAAGATTTGGGAGAAGCAGCCTACATCCTCGGCATTAAGATCTACCGTAATAGATCTAAGAGGTTGTTAGGACTTTCTCAATCTACGTACATAGATAAAGTTTTGAAAAGATTCAAAATGGAAGATTCCAAAAGAGGTAATTTACCTACTTGTCATGGAATCAAATTATCTAAGGAGCAATGTCCACATACTCCTTCAGATAGAGAGCGTATGAGTAGGATCCCTTATGCTTCAGTAATAGGATCGATCATGTACGCCATGCTATGTACAAGACCTGATGTCTCTTATGCTCTTAGCATAACGAGCAGGTATCAGGCAAATCCTGGTGAGCAACACTGGGCAGCTGTCAAAACAATCCTCAAGTATCTGAGAAGAACTAAGGATGTGTTTTTGACATACGGAGATTGTTCTGAGATGAAAGTCATTGGTTACTGTGATGCGAGCTTTCAGACCGATAGGGATGACAGAAGATCGCAAACAGGATATCTGTTTACTTTGAATGGCGGTGCTGTCAGTTGGAAAAGCTCAAAGCAGTCAACTACAGCGGACTCCACCACTGAAGCCGAGTATATTGCAGCATCTGAGGCAGCTAAAGAAGCAGTCTGGATAAAGAAGTTCATCACGGACTGGAAGTGCTTCCCGCGATAAAGAATGGCATCACGATGTACTGTGACAACACGGCGCCATTGCTCAATCAAAGGAACCAAGGTCCCACCAGAAATCCAAGCATGTACTCAGGCGATTTCATCTCATCAGGAGATTGTTGAGAGAAAAGAAGTTATTATAGAGAAAATACCCACAGAAGATAATCTTGCAGATTCTCTGACTAAAGGGCTGACTCAACAAAAGCATGATAGGCACACCCGAGAGTAGGTGTCCAGATTCATACTAGTTGGCTATAGTGCAAGTGGGAGATTGTTAGGGATATGCCCTATACCCAACTTGTGGATGGCTATATGTACATGTATTTGTAATATTTTCATTAATTAATAAAATGGCAATCTTTATTATACGTGTCTTACATAACTTATATGAATCATCAACATTGTAATAAAGCCCTTGGAGTAATAAGATGATGGCTTCCACGCCTAATGAGAATAATTACTTTTAAATGTTCCTAGTCATAGTTTTGTGAATAATCTGGGCGTTCACAAAGCGGAGAGACTAGCATGATGATATGATCCGCCCTTAAGTGGAGTAGCCGATGTCATATGCTACTAATGGAGATCCGTCCGCTTGGTGTATCACATGGATGCATGAGTTGCTCGTGTCCATCGAACTGACCGCCGAAAGTTTTCATATGGAGTGTTTATCCCATGTGTCTGTGAGAAATTTCATGTATCGATTATATGACTAGTCCTTAGACTTGAGGTCTTTACAATCTTATGTGTGGATCAAATAACTTTGACATTCTCCTTCCCCGGTTCAAAAGATCCGGTCATAAGGGTATGATTGGGTCATTTGTTGAAACACATGAAGTTTGTAAAGATACAACAGAGAATCCACTCTCTCTCTCGGATAATATTTTCTATAAGAGTAGTATTCCAGTTCGCGGGTTGATATGTGTGATCAGTGCTTGAGACTGTGGCCACAGCGGAAGAATCAGATTCTTGGGTTAGCACGATTCGTGACACTATCAACATCATACCTTTAACCATATGGGTAGACACTTTCCGTACCCTAGGTCAATAGGTGGGGATACAGTGAGGCGAGAGACCGTATCATATGTAAATCGCATACAGAATGGGTATATATATCTTTCCTTCTCATTTGGGGGCCTTGGCATGTTGCTAGATGTCAACCTTGGTCATTGAAATCGAACGACCATCTGATCGGAGGATAATTTATGTTCGATTAAATTATCACGATTCATTTCATGTCCAACTTGAGGGGAACCCAAAAGGTCACACACAACAAAGTCGAAATCAATGGTTAACAGTGCACAGTACATATTTAACAGCATATATGATTGCTGTAGGAATTGTTCATAAATGGTTCAATATGTTTAATTATTGAACAGATCATTTATGAGGTTCCATAGTGGCTTAGGTATTGGTGAATGACGATAGGGGCACTTTGGGAATTGGTATAAAAAAATACTATTCACGTGAATAGTACCACGTGAAATAAAAAAATTTGTTATTTTTTGTTATTGTTTTGAATTCCAATTCGGCCCAAACTCTTATTAGGGTTTTATAATCTCATTAAACCACTAAATTAAGATCCAATGGCTAAGATTAAATTGCTTTTATCCCACATCAGATTCTTAATTAATTTTGTTGTTTTGGAGCACTATATAAACCCAAAGAATTCTTCACAAATTTTGCACCAAACCTTTCAAATCTTGGTTTATATAAGTGAGCAACTCTAAAGTTTTAAGAGTAAGCCACTGATTTTGAGGATCCTTAAGTCTAATTGACTAGAGGAACCTCGAGTTAAAAGTTTTGAGGTATTTTCCTAGGCTAGCACCAATGGCAAAATACCCGTGCACTCAAGGCGTAGTCTTGCCGTTGAGTTTTGGCTTTGGTGTGTGCATCTTTGGAGGCCACACACTTGGGTGGCTCTTTGGAACGTGGAAGAGCTTGCTGAGTTCGAGAAAAGCTTGTAGATTGGAGGGAGGAGGAGGAGTCTACGGTTCAAGTAAGTCTTTTTCTTTCTTTATTTTAATTAGAGTTCTTATGATAGTTAGCATGTTTAGGTTTATGTTCTTTGCATGTTTTATGAGTTTTATGCTTAGAATATATAGTAACATGCTAGGCTTGTAGAATAATCAAAACAAATGGGTCTTGGGCAAAGGGAAAGCGACATCATAATTTTAATTTTTATTTTTCCGCTGCGCACTCGCGGCCGCTTCTAACAATATTTAATTGTTTAATTGTTAAATAATTATCAATTAAACTAAATGTTAGGAAATAGCATGTTTTGGTTGGTTCACTTGTAAAGTTAACTTTAGATAAATATTATCAAGTGTTACAAGTGAACCAACCAATGGAAATGGAACAATAATTGAATTTCTTATTTTTTTATTTTGTAACTCACGCCTTTTCAAAAAAAATATAATTATTTTTGTTTTCATTTTTCATTAAGACACAAGGTTTCTAAAATTCACTAAGTAAAAGTTGAGAGGAAAAGTGAAGAACAAAAGGAAAAAGCTTGAAAAACTTAGAGTTTTTAAGTATTTCCAACTTTCTTCACTAAGAAATTATTTTTATGATTTTATACTTCAACTTATGTAGTTTAGAATTTTCTCTAATCTTAAATTATGTGAATTATTGTGTTGGAAACTTGTTTAAAGATGAAAGCATGTATGTTAATAAAGATTGAATGAAATTAGTTCATTGGCACTCTTTTCGCCATTTGATGGTGTTGTTGTCATTCTAGAGTTGCTTAGCCACTCATAAATGACCTATAACTGTTCTTGAGTTGTTTCATGGTGGTGAGAGTTGTTTCGTGTATTTTCATTTATGTGTTGTATTATGATGTATATATGATTGGATTTGATCCTGACTTGTTTTGAACAAGAAAGACTAAAATGCAAAACCTGGAAAATTATGGGGCTTCTCGGTAATTTGACAAAAAATTGGATTTTGTGTTGCAATTTGTATTATACATGTATAAATCATTTTGGGATTGATTTGGAATCACTTAAATTTTGACAATTTAATGAACAAAATGATCAAAATACAAAGTTATGGGGTCAATTCGGTAATTATAAGAATTTTGATTTCTTGGTTTAAAATTTCAGATTTTATGTATTGAGTAATTAAAATAAATAATTTTATTTTAATTGCCCAAGAAAAATAATTACCGGAAATTATTTCGGAGTGAAAATACGCGAAAACGGCGAAAAATGGCATTACCGGGTAACAGCTACCCAAACAGTGAACTAATCACTGTTCGGGCAGTCCACAAACTGTCCAAATATTTTTGCGGCTTACCTGGGCAGTCCACATGTACATTGGTCAGTTGGTTCGGTCGGAAACGCATTTTATGCTATTTTGCGGAGAAACGTCTTAGCAAAAGTTTCGCGGTGTTTCCCATATTATTTATGTCGTTATTTGATATCGAATAAATATGTTTATGTGAAATTTGAATGAATTATCAATATTGGATATTGAATAATTTATTCGTAAGTTTAAAAATTTTAAACTACGATTTCGCCCGAACAGTGCTCATTCCGCTGTGTCACCCTGATAAAAACCCCAACAGGTTTCACATGCAGAAATGCAGGAAGAGATCACTAAGCTAAAACAATGCAGCAGCAGAATGAGAAAATGCGACAACAACAGAAGCAGTTACAAGAGCAAATACATAAGCAACTACGGAAACAATAGGAGCATATGCAGATACAAGAGCAGATGCAACAGCTGATACAGTAGCAGGTTCGACTATCTCTTCAGTTGATGCAACAACAGATGCAGTTGCCTCTTGGTGGTCCTCCTCCTCCTCTTCCTCCTCCTCATATGTGTAGTACATTTTGTTTAATGTAATATAGTACATTAATGTAACATTATTATTTTATAATAAATTTTTTATTAAATTATTTTTTATTATTTATTTATAATATTAAATTCTAATTGAAAACAAAATATAATTTAAAAGAAACAATCAAAATTTTTTTTTTTAAAAATACAATATAATTACCGACCAAAAATTCGGTCGGTAATTATATTACAATCTGTAACCCTTATCGACGACACTATATGGTCGGTAAATTGAAGATATTATCGACCGAAATAACAATCGGTAAAAGATTTTTTATAGACCGTATTTTATGTCGGACGGTAATATTTTGAGTTATTATCGATTGAAATTCATTTATTTAACGACATGTTACTTCTCATTTTCCGTCACTTATCTGTTGGTAATACTTACGATAATAAATTTATTTAGTCGGTAATTAGTCAATAAATCACAAACGAAAATATATTCGGTAAGTATTTTGATACCGACGAGACATTTACTGACATAATATTATGGTCGGTAATTTATCATTCCGACTGGTTCGGTCAGTAAAAAAAAATTATTGTGGCAGAAAAAATAGGGGTCCAAGAAGTCGTAAGGCCCACCAAAGGCCCAAGACGGGAACATAGGATTAAGGCCCTAGATTTTTAAACTTTGAAACAACCCTCAGACCGTTTGTTTCCACTATTTTTGTCAAAATGATGCAAACAAAAGGGGAAATGTTTGGGGAAAACCTGACATCTGACACGTAGCTGATAGCACCTAGAAGGGGATTCAGAGACATCAACAGAGTCTAATCTCAGTATCGCTTTAGAGTTTAGCTACAATGAGCCCTTTAGCATAGTCTGACCCAGAAGTCCCTGTCAGAACACGAATTCATGACCTCCCGTCAAGGTCTGAATTCAGGACCTCTCAACATAACATCTTTTTTAGACTCGTCTCCAGAAAAGACAAGTAAGGATTGCGAGAAGAATTAGCCTAAGATATCAATTTCATAATGATAAATCCTCTAAATTAGGAATTAGCCAGTAAATTTCTTTAAGCCAAACACTTGCTCAGGATAGGGAAATTTCGAGATTATAGGGATTGTGCTAGTTAATGGGAAACATGAATGGAATGTAACCGTTGTCAGTTTATTTTCCTTGTAATGGAGTGTAATAAATAGGGCGAGAAACCCTAGAATGAGAGATGAAAATTTTGATAACCAATCAATAATAAGAGCATTTCTAATCGATTTTTGTGTGTTTTTATTTTATCTTATTGTTTATTAAGTGAATTTCACAAACAATATATTTTATCCAACTTAACTTTGGACTAAATAAATAGAATTTTAAGAAATTAAAATTAATTTATATAATTAATTAAGATTTTGTTCTCGATAATAATAAATAATGGTGAATGTACTTTTTAAGAGTTCTCTATTATTTTTTCCTTGGATGATTTCACTACATAAACAACGAATCTATTATTTTAAGGAATAATTTAAATTAATTAATAAGAACAAAAACGAATATGCGCCTTCTCGAATGACATCCTAAGCTCTCTCGCAAACCGAAAATTATATTATGTATCGGATGTATATGTCATCTCTCTCACAGGAGGCAGGCCTCATAATTATGTGGGGCCCACCTGCTGTGAAAAAAATGACATATAGACCCGACACATGATATACCACCTCCTCGCATACCTTGCATATTTTCAAATGAACCAAACATTGGCTTGACCATCAAAGCGCGTTTTTAGCGTGAATCAATCTTACGCTAGGAGCTTGAAAACAACGAAGGGCGAATTGGTCATTCCAGATTATGAAGATAACGTCATCTTCAACTTGACCCAAAGCTAAAGTTTGGTGAATCAAAACCCTTTCGATTGTTTCAATGAGGAACTTTCCGAAAGTCAATAGAAAATTGATCTTTCTATGATTCCCAATTGCCATAATAATATTATTTCTTAATGCAGTTTTCCTTTTATATATTATAAACTTGTTATTAAAAAAAAATAATAATTCCGGTCCTAAGATTAGTTTGACTTCCATATCACTTTCCTACAAGCTTCTGATGAAATGCGTTTAAATTATTCAACTGCTTATATATTAACACATGATCATCAAATCACGAACACACAGATATTTAGAAGAGATTAGCTAATTGTTTGATAATCTCTTTTTCTCCATGCAAATATATATATATATATATATATATATATATCCCTATAAATTAACCAATTGGGTATACAGCCTTTCAATTCACTGAAATTCTTCATTCATTCATTAATTTTTATTAAATTAAAAAAAAAAATGAGAAGCGATGATGGTAGAGGAGGTTACAACGAAAACAATTCAGACACGGAAAGTATTGGGAGCGACAGAACGACCTTCAGCGGACCGCTTGGCAACAAACGAACTTCCAAGAAGAGCGCCAGGTTCAATATTCCGTCCGAAACAGTACTGACAGTGACAGGCGGCAGCAGCAGCAATAACGATGAAGGTGGTTATGTGGAGATCACTCTGGACATCCGTGATGACTCTGTTGCCGTACACAGCGGACTTCATGAAGATCCAGAGCTGTCTTTGCTGGCCAAGAGGACTTTAGAAAATAAGTCTTCATCGCTTCGGTCGTCTTTGTTTAGAAACACTTCCTCGCATATCAGGCAGGTCTCTCAAGAGCTCAAACGCTTTGCTTCGTTATCAAGAAGACCCTCCAGGTATTTTGATAGGACAAAATCAGCTGCAGCTCATGCTCTTAAAGGACTTAAGTTCATCACAACCAAGACCGGAAATGGTTGGCCTGCCGTTGAGAAGCGCTTTAACGAACTTACTGCCACCACCGACAACCTTCTTCACTCATCAATGTTCGGCGAATGTATAGGTACGTCTGCTTTTAATCATACTATCTTTTTCTTTTTCTTTTTTAATTACTAGATCCACCGAAATTTATATATATATATATAAACGAAAGCTCTTTATGACGGAAAATGAGCGATATTTTCCTCATATTTAATAAAATTAAGCTAAATCCCCATTAAAAAAAAAAAATCAAAGAAAAACTCCTATGTTTAAAACTTCCAAATTTAGCTTAAAATTTCAAATCTCGATCAAGATTTAAGATTTCTAATTATTTAATTCGAAATTTAATATTATTTTTCATCTCGAATAAAAAAATTGATTGAGATTCGTGATGATTTTTCATAATCAAGACCGGACCGGATAAAACCGATTCAAAAAGAGATTTTGATCGTTATCCTTACCTCATATTTTATAATAAAAATCAAAATATTTATATTAAAACAAAATTTTAAGAAAATTTCAATAAATTTTAAAATATTAGGAACTTTGGCTTGATTTCACAAAACATTCTTTTCACCATTTAACGGGGCCCTGGCCCTTTTTAAAAAAAATTATTTTTTTCCCCTAATTCCTAAAATATGCAATACGAATTGTTCGATTTATTTAATGGTAAAGTTGTAATGTTAGTTACTGCTATTGTCACATAGATGAAAAGCTCCTTTTGTTTTATTGTCGTAACCAAAATAATTATTATTTGTTGATTATTATGTTTTATCTTTTGTTCTTTTATATTAAATAAATAATTGAATTCCCCAAAATAGAAAACTATAAAATCTTTGTTTACGATTCTCTTTTTAGTTCAATCTTCAGTCTAAAAACTTACATTTTCAACTTATTTAGATTTATTTTTTATTCCATGTATTTATTATTTTTTTGGAAAATCATCAACCAACTACTTCCGGTTACGTGAAAATATTCCAACAATGTACCTTAAGTTTATATTTAGTATTATAAAATCACTTTACTGTTAACGGTGTTAAGAGATTGATGACGTCATAAGGGTATTTATATCAAATCACATTATATGATTTATATTATGAAAGGAAACTATCTATACACCAATTATTTAGCAAATTATCTATACACCCGGGGATGACAATTTTGCCCACAAACCCGCAAAAACCCACCCGTAATGGGTAGGATTTGGTAAATATTTAAGCGGGTTTGGTAATTTAAAACAAAATCTACTACGGGTTTGGTGCGGGTTTGGTAATTAAGCAAAACCAGCGGATATCCACTGCGGGTATCCGCTACCCGCAAGCTTATTATTATTATTATTATTTTTATATCTTTAGGGTAAAAAAATCTCTCATATAAAAAGACTCACCAACTTACAATTTTTGAATTGCTCTCTTTTATTATTTTTGAATTATTTTTAGTCATGATTCAATAATTTTGATGATATGAATTTAACATAATGAAAGATATTCAACTAGTGATTCATGTATATAATTGTGATAATATGAATTTGACATTATGTTATAAATATTTTAAACTTTTATTTATGTGTCATAATTTGTAAACTGTCAAATATATATATATTTGTATATTATGAAAAAGTATCAATGTTTAATTAAAAAGATTGTATTATTAAGAGCATAAAAGAATTCAATATTTTAAAAACCCGTAAAAAATCTGTCGGGTACCAATGCGGGTTTGGTAATTTATTTTATGCGGGTGCGGGTTTGGTAATGAAAATTAAAACCCGCAGCGGGTATGGTGCAGGTTTGATAATTTATTTACATATGCATGTGTAAATTTGGTAATGAAAATTAAAACCCGCAGCGGGTATGGTGCAGGTTTGGTAATTTATTTACATATGCAGGTGCAAATTGGTAATGACAAATCTGTATCAAACCCTACCAACTTGTATCCCTATATACACCTCCAGTTAATTGAAAGTACAAGTAACAGTTGTCATAAAAACAAAAGATTATACTAGGCCTCATTTAATACCTATTCACACGGTCCGTTTAATCAACAAATATAGGAAATCATACTCATACTCGACCCAATGTATCGGGCCTCCGTGGGCCCCATTCTCGGAGGTGGAATTTTTGCCATCTATATGTATTATTATTTTCAATATGCTTTAGTCAGCCGGGTACCAAGGATGACAAAAATCTGGACCAATTTTTTTAAAAAATAAATTTAATATAATAAGTAACCACTATCTAAAAGTACAAATAAATATCGGCACTCCTTCAATACATATTCATATGCCTATTCAACTAACATGTATATAAATTTATATTCATACTTAACCCTAAACTAGATCTTTGTGGGCCTCATTCTCGGGAAATTTTTGCCATTTTCGTGCATTACTAATCTCAAAATACTTGAGTCGGCCTGGTACCATGGAAATTTTAAAATATTTTAATGCTTAATGTTGACGGTGGATTTTGGTCTCAGGGTAATATGGGAATATCACCTCCGAGGGAATCCTCCTTCAACTGTGAATTTGTTTGGTTATGGGGGACCAAAAGCAAATTTAGCGGAAAACAAGAAAATACGCCAATCAGACAAGGTGATTTAACGTGGTTCGGTGGATTTTTGGGATCCGACCTACGTCCACGGGAAAGAACAAGGTGGTGCTCTTTATTGCTCAAATACACTTCTCAGGCCTCTCTTTCGCTCTTACAGATTGGAACTTTACAATTCGAATCTTTCACTCTTGTGATGATTTTTAGATGTCCTTTTACACATGCCCTGCCCTCCTATTTATAATAACAGAATTTAGACTCCTTCTCCTACAAGGCTTCCTAGTTGAGCCAATCTCCTTTTCTTACAAGGTTTCCTGATTTCAAGTCACCTTTACTCATTTTCTCCTATCAAAATACTAATTCCACCAGTTTCCCGTGATAGTAGGATAATTTTGTCTCATTATCCGAAAAGATAGGGGGCTCTCTCTTCCTGAACACGCCTTGCTATCTGGTCGGCATGCATGAGGTCGGTCCTGGCGATCCTTCTATGCTGAGAATGTCTTTTCCTCCGCCTTCTTTTCTTAATGCTCGGTCATCTGAACCAAAGTGGTCGGTCCTCTTCATGATGTGGTCGGTCTGATAATGAAGTGGTCGGTCTGACCATGAAGTGGTCGGTCTGACCATGAAGTGGTCGGTCTGACCATGAAGTCAACCAGAGAAAGGAAATTACCCTTTTGCCTTTGCCATGCTGTTGTAAATATTGTAGTGCTTGAAAACACCATCAACATCTGTCCCCTAGTTCTCGGTTCCAACGAGTATGTGAGTTGGTGCCGGGAACTACATGAAGAGGGTGTGCTGATTGTCCCTGTAAGTAGTCGTCTTAGAATACAAAAAAGAATCTTTTTGCCGTCTCATTCGTCTTTCCTTGAGACGCACAATCGTCATGTCTTCTTAAATGCCCATCAAATCAACTTTAGGGTTTCTTCTACCTTTCGACACTTGTCAAACATCCGCTGGGTTCCCGCTAAAACCGACGGCAATGTGCACCCCAGTTATGACTATAAGAGAACGAGGGTTTCACTGTTCCATTTTTTCGGCAATTTCTCATTCTCTTCTGCAATTTCCCTTACAATCCTTTTAACTCCGTTTTCCCGGAACCCAATTGCTGTCTTTATTTTCTCTTTCATCGCCGAGCACCTAAGGAACGAGCATCTCCATAGCGAATAGCTTCTTGCTTTTGAGAAGAACAAGTAAGTCTTCTGAGTGATCTCTCTTCTTTTTGTTGTGTTTTGTGATTTCGTTTGCTTGTTTTGCTTGGGTAGAGACTTGTAGTTTTGCTGGGTCTTTGCTTTTAGGGCACTTCTTTAGAGACTTTATGTTTAGTTTAGCACGGGTACTGTGGGTAGCTTCTTGTAGACTGATTTTCCCTCCTTCTCTGTTTTTCTGGGTATTAGGGATGTCTGATAGTAATTCTTCATCTGAGAGGCCTGTCAAAATCTCAACTCCCCCCGCTGAAGAGCTTTCCTCGGGGTCAGGGGCGCCTAGTGTGGAAGATCTTGATACTACCCCCACTCCTTCCGAGGTCGAGAATGACTCCTATCATCAGAGGGTTCCTCGGAAGGACCCAGAGCCTGGGGATCTTGGGTTGTCGGTTTTGGATATGAATCGTCCTTCTAAGATAACTGAGGACGACCTGGCGCTGTTGCGACAACGATACAGCATTCCAATAGATATTGCTCTTGAAGTTCCTGGCCCAATGGATCGTGCCAGTCAGCCTGACGAGGGCTCGGTGGGCTTCTTCCTACTTCTTTCCTATTTTCTTCGAGTGTGGGCTACGTCTGCCGATGCAGCGTTATTTTGCTTGGATGCTTGCTGAGATGGAGATTGCCCCTTGCCAATTAAGTTTGAATAGCTGGAGGATTGTGGCCGGTATATACGTGGTTTGGCATCGGGCAGGTTTGGGTGTCCCTTGCCTGGAAGAAGTGAAGAGGCTATATCGTTTGAAATCCAACCCAAAGACTCATTATGGTTGGTATTATCTTTCTGCCTACGACAGCTCGTCCAATCTCGTCCAGAAACTTCCTGACTCTAACAAGAATTTTAAGGACTTTTGGTTCTGGGCTACTGGGGATTGGGGTCGGGTCCTGAGATCGTTTGAGGAGGATGTCTCGGTTCCAGACGTCTTCCGGGCTGGAGGTTAGGAGTCTGACACCCTTTCATTTCTTTCTTTGTTCCCGTTCTCTAGTTTCTTTTAGGTTTTCTAACTTCTCTAGTTCCTCCCAGCTTGTTGGCGAGATGCTCCCAAGGTTTCTCGTCAAGTCCGGAGGCGGGTACATTGGGCTCGGAGGTATGCTGCTCATTGGAAGGAGTTGGTTAGTGATGGGGCCTTTGTCGATTCGGGCCTCATTCGGGTTGCCCCTCCGGAGGCCTCGGGTCGGATTGGTGGAGGTCTGCTGGATGCTTTGTCTTCCTTGTTTGTTTGTTTTGATGTCTTTCTTCCTTGTTTTCTCTTCTGTTCATATGCTCTGGTTTTGACTTATTTTCTCTGCCCCTTTTTTTGTAGGCATGTCGAAGAGGCCGAAATTTCTCGAGAAGTTGGCCGGTACTGTGAAGAAGGCCGGTCATTCTGATGCTGAAGCTTCTCGGGCTCGGGTTGATCTTGCTGAGAACATATCTCCTGGACAAGTCCAAACGAGTGCTCGGGGACTACCCTCGCCTTCTGGTGGACAATCATCAGGATCCGCTCATCTGGCCAGTCCGCCGAAGCCTCCTAGGAAGAGGAGGCGTCAGTTCGGGACCGGCGAGGCCGAGTTGGCCCAGGAGGGAGAGATCGAAGGAGCTGCTTTGGTCAAGAAGAAAGACATTCGCAGGGGGAAGAAGTCCTCTGAAAGTTCCTCCAAGAAACGGAAGGGCCCTGTGGTTCTCGGGATGGATGACTTGGGAGAGGGCGTCCGGGAGGCTACTTCTCACCTATTGCCGGCTTTTAATGAACTGGCCGAGGTGGTTCCCCCGGAGGAGGTCTCGAGGTACGAGGACGTATCTCCTGAAGGCGTTGTGGCTGAGATGAGTTCTCAGATGGCCAAGGTATTTTCACTCTCCTTCTCGGTTTTTTGGATTCTGGTTCTTTCTCTTCTTGTTTTAACTTCTTCCTTCCTTTTTGTGTGCAGGCCAACTACCTTATGGCCAAGAACAAGGGTCTTCTTCTGACCCTGCTGTCCGAGGGCGGTCTGGCCCAGAGGCTCCAAAATCGTCTCTCCGAGGTGGAGGCAAAATTGGCTGATCGGGAAGAGGAGATCAAGAATCACGAGGCGGCCGCTGTTGAGAATTTCAAAACGAACAAGGCTCTCAAAGCAGCTGCCGTGGTAGAAAGGAAACTTGCTGATAGTACCCGGGAGGACCTGAAGGCTGCCCAATCCGAAATTGGGGTCTTGAGGGGGAAGGTGGCCAGTGCTGAGGCCAAATTGAAGAGCAAAGATGAGGAGGTTGCTCGGGTCCGGGACAGTCTTGAGAGGAAGAAAACTGAGCTCGAGGAGAGGGAGATTGATCTTGAGGAGAGAGAGATCGAGCTGGAAAGAGAGAAGCTGATCTTGAGGCCGAGAAGGAGGCCATCCGTCTCGAGGGAGTTTGGCGACTGTGCCGAGATGATACCGATGGTGCTGCCGAGCCTGAATATGGACCCTATCTATGCGGCCATCAGTTACTGCAAGGGGGACATTTCTGAGGACGAGTTTCGAAAGTGGATCCCTCCTGCACCTGAGGAGGTGATGGATCCCGCCCCCATCTCGGTCGTTCCGGCTCCCGAGGTTCCTCCTGAAGAAGGATCGGAGGTTCCTGCCGTGGACGAGGACTGCCTTGAGATCCCTCCTCCTGATGCCGAGGTTGCAGCTCCTCCTCCTGATGCCGAGGTTGCAGCTCTTCCTCCTGATGCCGAGCCGCCCCTTCCGCTATCTGAACCAACTGAGGAAGAAGATCTTGCCCCTGCGCGGGATGTATGAGAAAGGGTAACCCTACCGGGGCCCTATGTACACTTGGAAACTTTTTGTAATAATATTACAATCTTGTATTCGTATACATTTATGCATTTATATCTATTTATTTTTTTCCTTCTTCTTCTTCTTCTTTTATGCTCCTTGTCATCCTTGCAATTTTTTAAGCCCCATCAGGGGTTAGCATGAGTTAGAGGGGTCTGGATTGACCCCGGGAAGGGTAAGGCATTTGGACCTGGGGAAAAGTTATGTCCCCGGTTCGCAGAGCTGCTCCGGTGGGGCGTAGCTTGTCTCTGAGCTGGGCGCTCGACTTAGCTTCTGGGGGAATGTTACCTCCCCAGACCAAGGCGGTTGATTCGGTGGGACGTAACCCGACCCCGAGTTATTTCAATGTCCTGGGGGAATGTTACGTCCCCAGTCCAAAGGGCAGACTCGGTGGGACATCGCCCGACCCCGAGCTGTTTCAATTACTTGGCCCTGGGGGAATGTTACGTCCCCAGTCCAAAGGGCAGACTCGGTGGACACTCGCCCGACCCCGAGCTGTTTCAATTACTTGGCCCTGGGGGAATGTTACGTCCCCTTCCAAAGGGCAGATGATGAGTGGTATTTATATCACTATTTCCCACTCATTTGACCTAATGTTTTGTCTTGTTTCTCGAGATTTATGAAC
>SKCR01029998.1:0-37567 GCA_019454045.1 Zanthoxylum bungeanum
TGGGCCCAATATATCTGTTGCAGCACCAAAGTAAAGCCTAAAATCCTCTGGGATTAAATCGGCCCAAGTAGAGAAGCCCAGCTTTCGGTGTAAAACTTCCAACCACGCGTCAGGTCGGCCAGTTACCTACAAGCACAAAGATAATGTATTTGTGGTATTCCAATGGAACAAGCAAGATTTATGGGCATGTACCAGCCCACGTCACCCAACCAGTCTACGGTAGTAAGACACGCAAGCTGTCAGTCAAACGCATAGGACAAAACAGGACACGGTTCAGTTCAGCCCACACGCGCTAATTACCTGATCACAAAAGCAGTTTTGATCATAACTACCAGCTCTCAAGCACGAGCAGGCCCAAGGACGTCCACCGCACGCGCCGAAAGCCAGAGGAAAAATCATTAATGAGCTGAAGCCAGCCCTTAACACTCCATGGCTCAAACAAATACCCAAATATGCGAGAAATGGCAACAATAATGCAAAGCCCAAGTGCATGAATACAAATTGCAAGAGTAGGCCACGTTGCAAAGCCGATCCAAAACATAAATTGCATGGACACACATGGCTTTTGAAAGCCCCTCACCCCATCAATTTATCGCCAGGGGCAGTAAGGCACACCATGCATGCCTAAAGGCCATATATCCTAAGATACCCTGAAGCCAAATCATTGTATTAGATCTCATCACCATAGCAGAGCCGTAACCCTGAGGGAGATATGGCCGAGAATCTGCCACAAAGAATCAACTCTAATTGTCCAAAAAAAAAATTAAAACCTTTCAACAAACATTTGGTGTGCAATATGTTCTTTGCACAAACAAGCCTAAAATTGAGCAAATAGCCCAAACGCCACAACGCCAAAATGCATCCAAGCCCAAAAGCCACACAAAACTGCCCAATCTGGAAACAATTAACTGACCAGTCCAAATGCCCAATCTCGGCCCAAATAAATCCTCCAGAGATCACTCACGTGAAAACCATTTGAATTCTTACAAGCCCACTGGGCCCTTAATATGATAAACACCAACACCAACACCGGCCCAAACCAGAAGCAACCGATCAAAGCCACGCTAAATCAAACCTCTTTTGATAGAAACAAGTTGTGAAAACAGACCCAAACCAGGCCCAAATACCGGCCTACGCCAATTTCCTTTTCAATGAATCCCACATCTGGTATTGAACTCCACGATCAAAGAATCATGCTCACACACAGCGCCATCAGTGGCCCTTGAATCCAAAGACCCCCAAATACCAGAGCATATATCAGGCCCATAAAGCCCACGCTCAATTCCAAAGCAGATCAAGCTTCCAGGAAACCCACTCACGTGAGTTAAATCCACGTGACAAACAAAATTATTATCAAACGCAGGAAATGGTGATGAACATGATGAAGGTTGTGATGAATAACATGTGGTCAACTGCAAGTCAAACCATCTCAAATCCTCAAATTCAATCATCCAAATGCAACCTAATTCCGAGATCCAAGTCAGATTTGACCGAACGTAATACCACCATACCGAATCACCAGCAACGAAACAGATCTGAACGTAAATTCAGATACACCTTCAACAACACAAGCTACCCTATCTTCGGTTTCTTCCTCACGCACGTGACACATAAATTGGTCCACGAGCAGAAGCTTTTGACAACCAAAAAAATAACAGCCCAAACCAAGCCCAATGGCAATAATAGTTATCCCAAAGAAATCAAATCAAGTCCAACACACAAGGCAGAAAGCCCAACACACAAGGCAGAAGCCCAAATCAGAGCTAGCCCATTAAGTAGGCCATCCCTCGAATTGCATGCATGTGAAGAAATCCCGGAACAAGCCTAAAAAATGAGCAAAAAGGCCCAATACCAGAACGTACAAGAGCCGGCCCAAATAACTGAGCCACACAGAGACTTCAATAAGCCTAAAAGTTCAGGCCCAAGATGTCCAGCAACAATAAAGCCGTATTAAAACAAATCAGCAGGCCCGGCCGAAGCTTTCACAGTCCAGCCTAATGTCGGCCCACATGACAAACATGTAATTTCCACTGAGTTAACTCAAAAATAGATCAAAATCAGGAAATTTCGAAGAACATGATGAAGATCATGATGAATTTCATGCAGTCAACTCCAGTCAAAACCAGCTCAATTCCTAAATTCTACGAGCAAATGCGTTCAAATTCGAGAATTAAGCCCAGATTTGACCAAATTAACCATTCACATAACTGTTTCCATCAAAATTTAGTAAAATAGACTGAATTAGCCCAGATTTGTGATCAACTCTCTTCGTTAATCCACAACCAAAATTGCAGATTCCTGGTAACGTGAGGTGCAATCAGCGCAAGCATGCATAATTAAAACCAAACGGCGTTAATTGATCTTAAATCAATGAAGGAATTGATTAAAGATCCAAAGATTCAAGCTCGTGGAGGGGAGTTCACAGGCCCTAAATCGTGAATGACAGCCCAATTTTCATGAATCTCCAGAAAATTCTCAAAATCACTTGCTAGTCGCTAGATCCAACAATTATGTGTTCCGAAATTGAGGAATTTTAACAATTTAAGCACTTGTTGATTCGGCAATCCGAGTTTTGCACAACAATTGGCTTCAAAAGTCAAAAACACCTCCTTATGAGTTGAGAGAATTTTGAGGAGAGAGAAAATTTAGAGAGGGAAAAAAATTGGACAAATGAACTCCCCCACTACTTAACTTCACACTTATTCCACTTCTCTCACTTCAATTAACTTTAAGACGATAGCTTTTGTTCTCTCACTGGTATCCTCACCTTTCGTCACCATCATGAGGTTCAATATATTTATTCTAGTACAACTACCTTTATGCCTTTTTAAATAAGATGACGAATTCTACTTAATTTGATAGAGCTTTTCACAAGGTTAATGCTAGTGTTGATATTGAAGATAAAATATTTTATCAAATATTTTTAATGTTAATATTTATGTTCAAAACATGATCGTAATTTTATAATATAATATTATTTTTTGATATTAATTTATAATTTAACGTTTGGTACATAAATTATAAATTACTTTATATTCTCAATATAATATTATCTATCAAATGCATTCTTAATGTTTCAATTTTCTCGAAACGTTGAAAATTCTACTATCAAATCATCTGATTGAGACTAAATTGGAACAGATAAAATCTTCAACTACCCCGGACTCTTACAAGAAACACACCCCTGAATTGAAATCCAAGACTTGAAAAATATATCATAAACCTTACACTACTAAACCATGCCCTTCAGAAATTTTCACCGAACGTGCACAATGTACTTCTAGAATGTGCACTTTGTACTTCTATTGTGCAATCTGCAACGAAAAAATTAATACCACTTCAATATTTTCTCTTGCTTCAGATTTTTGTTTTTATTTTTTGGATAATTGATATTTTAATTGACTTTTATTTTCCAACACATGACAACCATTAAAAAAAAGAATCTAAAGGCAGTGCATAGGAACGGCATTGCATAGAAGTCTTACCCCTTGAGTGGTTGTCGGTTAATATTCATGCCACTAGTGTCTACGGGAGCATCAACATTGTGATCGTCGTTCTTTGGTTCATAAGGTGTTGTGAAGATTTTCCTTCTGAATATACTGGTGGAAGGATGAATAGATGTGAAAAAGTATTTTCAAATATATTAGTGGAATTGTTAAGAGAAGATGAGGAGGAAATCCAATGAGGTAAGAATCTATGGCTTGTGGTTTGGTTTGTGGTTTTACTGGTAGATTAACAAGTAGACATAAATTTTTTTCAATTCATTTTTTAAAACAAATGGTAGTTCTATTGGTAGAAGAAGGTAGAAGGTAGCTAAAATTTATAGGGGAGAAGCCCGAAGCTGGGGAGATTTAATTTACGGTAGATAGAATAATTTATTCACCTGACATTTTCTGCTGTCATTTTATGGGTTTAAGGTTTTAAATAGCGTGCACTATATATCATAAACCATACACTACTAAAACATGCCCTTCAGAAATTTTCACCGAACGTGCACTATGTACTTCTAGAACGTGCACTTTGTACTTCTAGTGTTCAATTTCAATATTGTGCTGTCTGCAGCGGAAAAATTACTTCAATATTTTCGCTTGCTTCAGATTTTTATTTTTATTTTTTGGATAATTGATATGTAAATTGACTTTTATTTTCTATCAAACATTTTTAATGTTAGTATTTCTGTTCACAACAGGATCATTTATATTAATTTATAATTTAACGTTTGTTACATAACTTATAAATTATTTTATATTCTCAATATAATATTATCTATCAAATGCATTCTTAATGTTTCAATTTTTTCGAAACGTTGAAAATTCTACTATCAAATCATCCGATTGGGACTAAATTGGAACATATAAAATCTTCAACTGCCACGGACTCTTACAAGAAACACACCCCTGAATTCAAATTCAAGACTTGAAAAATATATCATAAACCTTACACTACTAAACCATGCCATTTAGAAATTTTCACCGAACGTGCACTATGTACTTCTAGAACGTGCACTTTGTACTTCTAGTGTGCAATTTCAATATTGTGCAGTCTGCAGCAGAAAAATTAATTCAACTTCAATATTTTCGCTTGCTTCAGATTTTTATTTTATTTTTTTGGATAATTGATATGTAAATTGACTTTTATTTTCCAATACATGACAACCATTTAAAAAAAAGAACCTAAAGGCAGTGTATATGAGCGGCAATGCATAGAAGTCTTACCAAATGAGTGGTTGTCGGTTAATATACATGCCACTGGTGTCTAGGGGAGCATCATCATTGTGATCAGCGTTCTTTGGTTCATAAGGTGCTGTGAAGATTTTCCTTCCGAATATACTGGTGGAATGATAAAGAGATGTGAAAAAAGTATTTTCAAATATAGTAGTGGAATTGTTAAGAGAAGATAATGAGGAAATCCAATGAGCTAAGAATCTATGGCTTGTGGTTTTTCTGGTAGATTTAAAAGCAGACAAAATTTTTTTTGAATTAATTTTTGGAAACAAATGGTAGTTCTATTGGTAGAAGAAGGTAGAAGGTAGCTAAAATTTATAGAGGAGAAGCCCGAAGCTGGGGAGCTTTAATTTACGGTAGATAAAATAATTTATTCACCTGACATTTTCTGCTGTCATTTTATGGGTTTAAGGTTTTAAATAGCGTGCACTATATATCATAAACCATACACTACTAAAACACGCCCTTCAGAAATTTTCACCAAACGTGCACTATGTACTTCTAGAACGTGCACTTTTTACTTCTAGTGTTCAATTTCAATATTGTGCTGTCTGCAGCAGAAAAATTACTTCAATATTTTCGCTTGCTTCAGATTTTATTTTTATTTTTTGGATAATTGATATGTAAATTGACTTTTATTTTCTATCAAATATTTTTAATGTTAGTATTTCTGTTCACAACATGATCGTAATTTTATAATATAATATTATTTTTTTATATTAATTTATAATTTAACGTTTGTTACATAACTTATAAATTATTTTATATTCTCAATATAATATTATCTATCAAATTCATTCTTAATGTTTCAATTTTTTCGAAACGTTGAAAATTCTACTATCAAATCATCCGATTGGGACTAAATTGGAATAGATAAAATCTTCAACTGCCCCGGACTCTTACAAGAAACACACCCCTGAATTCAAATTCAAGACTTGAAAAATATATCATAAACCTTACACTACTAAACCATGCCATTCAGAAATTTTCACCGAACGTGCACTATGTACTTCTAGAACGTGCACTTTGTACTTCTAGTGTGCAATTTCAATATTGTGCAGTCTGCAGCAGAAAAATTAATTCAACTTCAATATTTTCGCTTGCTTCAGATTTTTATTTTATTTTTTGGATAATTGATATGTAAATTGACTTTTATTTTCCAACACATGACAACCATTTAAAAAAAAAAAGAACCTAAAGGCAGTGCATATGAGCTGCAGTGCATAGAAGTCTTACCCCATGAGTGGTTGTCGGTTAATATCCATGCCACTGGTATCTATGGGAGCATCATCATTGTGATCGGTGTTCTTTGGTTCATAAGGTGCTATGAAGATTTTCCTTCCGAATATACCGGTGGAAGGATAAAGAGATGTGAAAAAGTATTTTCAAATATATTGGTGGAATTGTTAAGAGAAGATGATGAGGAAATCCAATGAGCTAAGAATCTATGGCTTGTGGTTTTTCTGGTAGATTTAAAAGTAGACAAATTTTTTTTGAATTAATTTTTGAAAACAAATGGTAGTTATATTGGAAGAAGAATGTAGAAGGTAGCTAAAATTTATAGAGGATAAGCCCGAAGTTGGGGAGCTTTAGTTTACGGTAGATAGAATAATTTATTCACCTGATATTTTCTGCTGTCATTTTCTGGGTTTAAGGGTTTAAACAGCGGGAAGTCCTCTTGACAGAAAACTAATTAAAGTTTGAAAATGAATAGCTCACACTTGTCAACATCCTTTTGTCAGGCTTACCCAATTGAACCACATGGGACCATCTTTGCGAGATGCTTAGCTAATCCATTTCAGTTGAGTAATAAATAAAACATACACTTCACTATTGAACTTCACACTTACTTCACTTCACTTAGCTTTAAGACAAAAGCTTTTGTTCTCTCACTCGTATCCTCACTTTTCGTCACCACTTAGCTTTAAGATAAGAGCTTTTGTTCTCTCACTCGTATCCTCACCTTTCGTCACCATCATGAATGTGCACTATGTTCTTCTAGAACGTGCACTTTGTACTTCCAGTGTGCAATTTTAATATTGTGCAGTCTGCAGCAGAAAAATTAATTCCACTTCAGTATTTTCGCTTGCTTCAGATTTTTATTTTTATTTTTTGGATAATTGATATGTAAATTGACTTTTATTTTCCAACACATGACAACCATTAAAAAAAAAGAACCTAAATGCAGTGTATAGGAGCGGCAGTGCATAGAAGTCTTACCCCATGAGTGGTTGTCGGTTAATATCAATGCCACTGGTGTCTAGGGGAGCATCAACATTGTGATCGGCGTTCTTTGGTTCATAAGGTGATGTGAAGATTCTCCTTCTGAATATACTAGTGGAAGGATGAAGAGATGTGAAAAAAATATTTTCAAATATATTAGTGGAATTGTTAAGAGAAGATGAGGAGGAAATCCAATGAGGTAAGAATCTATGGCTTGTAGTTTTTTTGGTAGATTTAAAAGTAGACATAAATTTTTTTGAATTCATTTTTGAAAAGCAATTGTAGTTCTATTGGTAGAAGAAGGAAGAAGGTTGCTAAAATTTATAGAGGAGAATCCCGAAGCTGGGGAGATTTTGTTTACGGTAGATTGAATTCACCTGGAATTTTATGCTGTCATTTTCTGTGTTTAAGCCTTAATTATCATCTCTAGACTTTGCTGCTTTAATTATAAAAGATGTGGAGAATTAATTTAGTTGATTTTGAGGAACTTTGCTTAAGCAGGTAACATCCAATCTCTATCTTCATTTGCTTATGTGCAATTTTCATTATCTTATATAGATAACAGTAATATTCCTAATTTTATCTTATGTTATGGATGACTGATTAGGTTGCTACTTGCTTTGAAGGAGTTCAACTTAATTTTTGGAGTGATAACTGGTACCAAGCTTGAAGTTGATTGATGAAGTCTATTTTGTTAAGAACTTTTGTTAGAATTTAGTTTATTTTCAGTATGTTTAATTTGATTATATTATGACTTTGGAGACCATGCATACCATTTTGAGGTTTATTTATTATGTTGGTATGTTATTATTTTGAATCTTTGATGTGACTTTGGGTATCTTAAGACTTAAGACTTTGTGTTCGTTGATTTAATTCTACTATTTTTTAATTTCCTAAGTTATAAGGCAAAGCCTACTTTTGCTAAAGATGATATATCTTTTTTTCATTGACTCTATATTTGTGTTGGAATTGAGATTATTCAATGAAATCTACTTTTAGTTTTTTGTGTGCATTAGTTATATTTTGAGATTATCAATAACAAATTGTAGTTTGTGATAATTTTTTTTAAAAAAATTGTTAATGCCAACCTGTCTAACCCTTTGAGTTGAAACCGCCAAAATTTGTAACCAATCCGCCGGATTTAGACTTTGATGGGTTGGTGGCGGATTGGAATTTTCCCAACCCGCTAGTGGCGGATTGGATAGAAATATTGGCCTTTACCCGCCCAATCCAAGCCGCGCACACCCCTAGTTTAAGGGTTTAAAGAGCGTGAAATCCTCTTGGCATAAAACTAATTAAAGTTTGAAAATGAAAAGCTCACACTCGTCAACATCCTCTTGTCAGGCTTACCCAATTGAACCACATGGGACCAGCCTTGCCAGATGCTTAGCTAATCCATTTCAGTTGAGTAATAAATAAAACACACACTTCACTACTGAACTTCACACTTACTCAACTTCTCTCACTTCACTTAGCTTTAAGACAATAGCTTTTGTTCTCTCACTCGTATCCTCACATTTCGTCACTATCATGAGGTTCAATATATTTATTCTAGTACAACTATCTTTATGCCTTATTAAATACGATGACGAATTCTACTTAATTTGATAGAGCTTTCACGAGGTTAATGCTAGTGTTGATATTGAAGATAAAATATTCTATCAAACATTTTTAATGTTAGTATTTCTGTTCACAACAGGATCGTAATTTTATAATATAATATTATTTTTTGATATTAATTTATAATTTAACGTTTGTTACATAACTTATAAATTATTTAATATTCTCAATATAATATTATCTATCAAATGCATTCTTAATGTTTCAATTTTTTCGAAACGTTGAAAATTCTACTATCAAATCATCTTATTGGGACTAAATTGGAACATAAAAAATCTTCAACTGCCCCGGACTCTTAGAAGAAACACACCCTTGAATTCAAGTCTAAGGACTAGTCAGATAATCGATACATGAAAGTTCTCACGGACACATGAGATAAACACTCCATGTAAAAACTTTTGGCAGTCAGTTCGATGGACATGGGCAATTCATCAATCCATGTGATACACCAAGCGGACGGATCTCTGCTAGTAGCCTATGAGATCGGCTACCCCACTTAAGGGCGGATCATATCATCATGCTAGTCTCTCCGCTTTGTGAACGCCCAGATTATTCACAAAACTATGACTATGAACGTTTGAGAGTAATGATTCTCATTAGGCGTGGAAGCCATCATGTTATTACTCCAAGGGATTTATTACAGTGTTTGATGATTCATATAATTTATGTAAGACACGTATAATAATGATTGTCATTTTATTAATTAATGAAAAATATTACAAATACATGTACATATAGCTCATCCATAAGTTGGGTATAGGGCATATCCCTAACACGATTGGCGTTCGAACGAGTCTTTCCAGTGGGCACGCGTTCATGGAGCGTTCTAGTAAGCGTTCGAACGCGACTGCGATCTGAACGCGTTTTTGGCCCTTTTCACTTTGAAAAACCCTAGCTTTTCACCCTACCTATAAATATAACTTGTAGCCGTCATTCCCTTTTGGTTAAAAATGGTTGAAATACTTTTTCCTTGAGCCTAAATCTCTCAAAACTTTCAACCTCTTTTGATTTCACATTGATGACTCTTTTCATCTTCTTGTCTTCTTTGTTAAAGGTGTGAATTCCTCTTTGTTAAACCTTCAACACAACTTAACCCAAATTCCATGATCCTTTAGAGTTCTTTAGGAGGAAGTTTGGTAGACGGAGTTCCGGCGTCATTGGTGATACAATCTACTCAGAGACTTCATAGGTTCTGAAGAAAACCGTGGGTCGCGGGCTTGAGGAGTTGCCTTGAGTTCTTGCAGTATTGAGGTACTTGAGTCGGTGGAGTTGCCACTATAGGTCTTGACCATCTCTGTAAGTTTTTCTCTATATAGTGGATTCAGGTGGTAGCTTATACCCGGAGTATTTTTACTCGCAAGAGTTTTCCACTTCGTCACCGAAATTATTGTGTTGATTTTGTGTGTTTGATTTAATTTGCTGATTTAATTTATTATTATTGTTTTTATATTTGCAACATAATTAATTATTGGATATTGTGGTTGCCTGTTAATTTATCCATAGTAGCAGTAATCATGACTTGTCCTGTTTATTGTTTGTAATTCCGCATAGGGTCAGAACTTAGGCTAATCGCGAATTTTTCAGCGTGTGGGCCACGCTCCGTTCGCCCAGGCCGCGCGTAGGCCTCACGCGTCGCCGCATAAGGCGTGCGTGAGCGCCAAGGGCAGGTCGGATTCCAAAAATTCTGACGGCCGAGCGTTCGTCTCCCCCTCCCGGTTCCAATGCCGCTGACGGTTCGTCAATCGGAGTTCCAGATCAACGGGAAATCAAGAAAAACCACTAAAAGTTTCTTACCGGGAATTCTACGAAAATATGGAGTTTCCCAAGATGAAACCACCACTAAAATAATCTTCTCTTCGAGATCTATGTCTTCCCTCAAAGACCCGATCGAAATCGGCTTCGGATCGGACGGATCGGGATAAGTCTTTTTTTTTCTCCTCTCTTTTCCCTTTCTTTCTCTCTTTTTTTTTTCTCTCTCTCTCACGCCTGCTCTCTTTCATTTCACTCACGGCTGTTGTGTCTTTTTGAAAAGTGAAAAAAATGTGTGTATATGAAATTAGGTTTTCTTTTCTTTTCTTTTATATTACAAGATAAATATTAATTATCTCCCTAAAATTGTCCCTTTTAAAATTTTAATTTCAATTTTTACAATCTTACTAATTTAGTTCTTAAATTTTCAACACCCATAATTATTAAATTAAAAAATATTGGTGAAATAATTTCGGGATGTTACAACGAGAAACAAAAGGACCTTCAAAGGCCACAAGAACTTGTTCTCCTTCCTTCAAATACTGAGGGTCAATATTGCGTGCCCAGTCTGTCGCCGTATCAAATAATGGTTGCAAGTACTCAACCGGATTCGTGAGAAGCCTAAATTCAGCAAAATCAGTCAATCAAAACCACATAAAAATGATGAAAAAATAAACAAACAAATCAAAGGAACAAGAGCGCGTGAATCGGGGTTGATGGGTCAAGATGGGTTCGTCAAATGGCTCGATTTTGGGGATTAAGAGTGGGATGGTGGTTGTTCCGGCGGCAGTACCCAGTGACAGCATCAGGAGATGACCAAGCATTTGGGGCCTTTGTATATCAAAGCTCACATTGATGGGAAATCAGTATCCAGAGTCTTGGTGGACAATTGAGCCATTGTAAATTCATACGGAGCAATTAACGAATTCCGACAAAATAGAAGATCTACGTGACCAAATTTGCAGAGGTCTTGAAATGAAACAATCGAACCCATTTTGATCAAAGATTGAAACTAAAATTTTGTTGTGAAGAAGACAAAAGATTGTTTTGAAGTGTAAAGAAAAATAATACAAGTGAAAAGAAATTTAGGGTTCAATTTTTTGTCTTCGCGCAAATTGAAGAAATAAATTGTTTGAAGTGATATTTTTAGTGGCGAAATATACTAATTCGCCATTAAAAATAATTATTTTAATTTAATTTTAGTGGCGAAATTATATTTCGCCATTAAAAGTTGAAATTTTATTATATTTAGTGTCGAAATTAATTTTCTCACTAAATATTCACCACAAAAGTATAATTTTAGTGGCAAAATTTATTTTCGCCACTAAATGTAGATTTTTAGTGGCGAAATTTATTTCCCCGCTAAATTTTCGTCACAAAAAATATAATTTCTTGTAGTGACATATTGTTAGGGTTGGTGCTCATTGCGCCAATCCGGATCGTATTTATGTCTGATTCATGAATACGAGCAATACATTTTTCCATAATATTACTAATTTAATGGTAACACCTCTTGTCTTTTATATACGTATTCGATCTAATTTCGATTAGATTGATTAGATTGAAACTAAATCTGATTTAGTGATATGTATATATATTAGACAAAGACCCCATGATTTACAACGTAGTGCACAGTTACAATATAGCTTGTAATTGACATTGAGAAGTGTCACTATAAGTTGTATATCCTTAAATTAAGTTCCTGGTCAAGATTTACTGACACGGGTCGATTAGTAAAATCCGCTGAGACCAGTAAATGTCGTATATCGGACTTGTTACGATGGTTTATCTCAATGAACCATGAGTCTTGTGAGACTCGTATAGACATGTAGGTGTTTATTTGATAAACACTAAACGACTCACTGAAGATTTCATAATAGATGGTACATCAACATCAATAGGAATCTTCTCGGGTTGAGTAGCATATTGATTCTTTGACTTGAGATACCACTGTGGATATATGAGTTATCCTCCACACTTAGATGGTAGTCACGTCACCGATCTATTTAGATCAGACATCCGCTTGTTCGTTGGGTGTGGGCTCATGCTCATGATATCCTGTGTGTATCAAGAAATGATCCGTCAGTTCTGTGTACAGAGCATATGTAGTCCAAATGTGATTAGCAATCTGTTAAATCTATGGCCATAGTATACTTCGGAAGTGAGTTCCGAATGTTATTTAGAGATTGATAATAGATACATCGACGAGATTATTCCTATAGAGATTTGACGTTTATATCTATATCTCTGGGATAATCCGGATACTTGTGATGGAGGGATTATACGTGTGCGGTGACATCGGCCTGTATGATTCAGCGAGTTTATCTGTGGTCGTCATAATTTACGGATGGATGAATTATGGACACGAAATTGGATCTCGTGACGGATATACCTGAATCTAGAGAGTCTCACTAATAAGATATACTCGTAGAGCACTAGGGCAACAATTATGAATAATACTGATTATTAGTAACTCGTTTAAGAGTTAAACGAAAAATACATGCTATCGGGACTTGATCGTCATTTCCGAATTAATGTGTATTTGTATTTAATATTTGATATTATTAAATACACATTAATTAAATATCAAATTGTGATATTTAATATATATCATTAATATATGTATTTGAGATATTTAATGTAAATATAAAACATATATTTGAGATATTTATATTTATTATTTAATTATTTAATTGTTAAATAATTAATTAATTTATATTACAAATATCTTTATAATGATTTTTTGCTTTATTAAAGTTGGAAATGGCATGAAATAATTGGAACACATTTTGTTAACTTTATTAAAGTTAAAGTGTTACTTTAATTAAGCCAAAATGTGTGCCAATTGATTTTGAACAAAATGAAATAAATTGTTATTAATTTTTTTTTTTTTAAAAAACGGCAATTACAAATTAAAAAAGCAAATTTTTTTTTTTTTTTTTTTTTTGATTCCAGGGGGTTATCTTTCACGCCCAAAAAAAAAAAGAAAACTACATTAAGACATTTTCCAAACAAAATTGCAAAGAGAGAATTGAGAGGTTTTGAAAGAAAATAAAATGGGAAAGCTTATTTTGGAAATTTTTGTAAGTACTCTTCAATTTTCTTTAAGATAGAAATTGTCTCTATTAATCTTATCTTCAATTGGGTTGTTAAGATTGATCTATATACTCTTAAGTTTGTAATTAAATTTGTTGGAAGCTTGTTGGATGTGATTAGCATGTATAATTAATTTATAAAGCTAATTAGTGTAATTAAGCTTAATAAATTGATTAAAAATTAAAGTTGTCATTCTAGAGTTGCTTAGCCATTCATATATGACCTAGAATTGTTCTTGAGTTGTTTCATGATGGTGAGACTTGATTGGTGTGGTAATTGAATGATTAAAGTGTTGAATTTTGACAATTTAATGTAAATTGTCCAATTTGAGTAATTTATGAAATTAGGGTTCTTAACCCATTCAAATTTTGGGGCTTTTCATATATATGATATAATTTGATGTATATTTGATGTATGTCAAATTTGGGATTGATTGGATTTGATCTTGATGTGTTTTGAACAAATTGGGCCAAATTACAATTAATAAAAGTTCTGGGCTTTTTCGTAATTCTGGAAAATTACTGGGCAGTTTGCGCAAATCTGAAAAAGTTTCTGGTTTTGTTGCAAAATTGTAAAAATTATTTTGGGATTGATTTGGAATCAATTGAATATGTAATTGACATATTTAAAAACTAAAATGATTAAATTACAAACTTTTGAGGTCTTATTGCAATTAATGATAAATCTGATTTTTCAGATAAAAATTCAGTTTTTATTAATTGAGTAATTAGAATAAATTGGTTTATTTTATTTTCCCAAAAAAAATATTTATCGGAAATTATTTCGGAGTGAAAATACGCGAAAACGGTGAAAAACGGCGTTACCGGGTAACGGCTACCCAAACAGTGAACTGGGCAATGTTCGGGCAGCCCACGAACTGTCCAAATATTTTTGGGGCTGACCTGGGCAGTCCCCATGAGCATTGGTTGGTCGGTTCGGCCGGAAACACTTTTTATGCTATTTTGCAGAAAAATATTTTCGCAAATATTTCGCGATGTTTCTATATTATTTATGTCGTTATATGATATAGAATAAATATGCTTAGGTGAAATATGAAAGAATTATTAATATTTGATATTAAATAATTTATTCGTAAGTTTAAAATTTTAAACTTCGATTTCGCCCGAATAACGCTCCTTCCGCTGCGCCGCCTCGATTGAACCCCAACACATATCATATATTGTTAGATAATGAAAGAAAGTCTTGAATTCACTCTGTATGAATTTACAATGGTATGAGCTTTTATATAAGCTACATAGAAAACCAAAATAGAAAATGAATCATATAGTTATTAAGAATAATAATGAATATAGGAAATCTTTATCTAATAGGGAAATATAATAAAACCATGAATCCTAATGGTACTAGGAAATCTATTTTGGATATTGATTCCATATTCCTTAACATTCCTTAACACCCCCCCTCAAACTCAAGCTGGTAACGAAGGAGTAAGCTTGAGGTTGCATCTTGAAATCGGAGAGCGGGGTTCTGAAACTGGAAATCTGGAAACTTAGAGGCTGGAAACCTTGATATAAACGATGAGCTTTAACCTATGAAGCCCGAAGGGGGGAGCCGAAGCCCAAAAGGATGTCGAAGGCGGAGAGCTTTAACCTACGAAGCTCGAAGGGGGAGCCGAAGTCCAAGAGGATGCCGAAGAAGCCGGAAAGGGAGTGAAATCCTGAAAGAGAGCCGAAGCCCGACAGAGAGCCGAAGCCCGAGAGTGATCGAAATCCCGAAATAAAACTGAAGCTGAAAAAGAGAGCGAAATCCCGAAAGAGAGTCGAAGCTCATGAGAACCAAAGCCAAAGAGAGTGAAATCTCGACAGAGAGCGAAACCAGACAGAGAGAGAGTGAAATCCCAACAGAGAGCGGAAGAAAAATCTTAAAAAATAGGCGAAACCTGAAAGGAGCAGGCCCATAGCACACTTGTGAAGGGGTGGTGCGAAGGGGTGGCGCGTGAGGTTCACGTGCCGATGGTGGCCGCGATCCCCACGCGCCGATGAAAGCAGAGAGAGTGAAACTAGAAAAAGGAGAACCCAGGTTCTGATACCATGTTAGATAATGAAAGAAATTCTTGAATTCACTCTGTATGAATTTACAATGGTAGGAGCCTTTATATAAGCTACATAGAAAACCAAAATAGAAAATAAATCTTATAGTTATGAAGAATAATAATGAATATATGAAATCTTTATCTAATAGGGAAATATAATAAAACTATGAATCCTAATGGTACTAGAAAATCTATTTTGGATATTGATTACATATTCCTTAACATTCCTTAACCTATATTCATTACCAGAGTACATTAAGTCTTTAATATCATGACTACCATGATATGACCATCATTATCGCTCTTTTCATACATGTCATGTAAATATAAAGTCCTGACCGCATTTTGATTTCTGAACCGAGCTGTCAGTTTCGATTCCTATCGAAGGAAGAACATTAACCGAATCTGGTTTGAAACTGGTTTAGGAATCGAAACCTATTTAGGACCTGATTCGGGGAACCAGTTCTTGTTTTTAAGTCTAAGGATTTGACAAAATTTTGAATTGTGATAAAATTTATTTTATTGTATACATAATACAAGATTACAATTTACTATATGACGATTGCAATTGAAATTGAATTTAATTCCTAATCGACTACTCGCGATCGGTCATTTCAGATGTCGTTACTTGAATTCCTTGGTTATTCCGAATATATCAATTTTTACATGAAATTACTAATTATTTATCAAATTTTATCCTAAATTTTAGGGAAATTAATTGAATGAGTTTTGATATAAATATTGACATCTCATTCTATATCTGACTGTTGGCATTCACACTCAGTAGAATGTAAAAAAAAAAATGAATTTATCTTAATTGGAATAATATCAAATAATTAATATTTTATTTGGTTTATATAAAAATTAGCTATTTTTTTTTCAAACAAAAACTTATGATTGCCATCCATTTCCATTAGTCTGGGTTGGCTCCACAAAAAGTGTCGTGCGGGGGCGTGTGGCAAATCTAAAATAAATGATTGGTAGCGGATCATTTAAACTCCGAAAGAGATAAATAATTAAATTAAAAGTTAAGATGTAGAAAAATAAATAAATATTGAATCTATTACAATTAGAATTGAAAAAAGAAAGCTTATATGACTGGAATTTTACTTACAAAATGAAAGTTATAATTATTAAAAGACTAAAATTACTGGAAATATGAGATTAGAATCTTAAAATATCTAAACTATTGACTGTTGGTGTTGTTGGATTGAGTTGTGATATCTTTTCCAATTGTCTATCGCTCTTTTTATCTCTCCTATCAGCAACCATTCCTTCATTTTTTTACTATCACATTCCCACCCGCTCTAGTCACACTACAAGAAAACTGTGAAGTAAAGACGGAAAAATCCGTCGCAACATCATAGGTAGCGACGGAATAGAGACAAAAAAATTCCGTCTCTATTCTCCTGGTCCCAAAAAAATAGCGACGGAAATGTTAATTTCGTCTCTATTTAGCGACAGAATTTTCCGTTTCTATTTAGAGACAGAATTTCCATCTCTAATTAGATCGCTAATTCGAAACGTAATAAGAGACGGATTTTTCCGTTTCTATTCAAAAACGGAAAGTCCATCTCTAATTGGAGACATAATTCGTTTTCTAATTTCGTACGGAATTTTTTTTTGTATATAAAATTGTTATTTTTTAATTTTTTTAAGAAATTAATTTTATTTTAAACAATATTATTAATATTAGTAATATTATAAAATAAACCCAATAAATAGTAAAATAAAAATTTTATTATATAAACATTATAATGTTTAAAAAAGTACAACATAAAAAAAATACATATGAGTTAATCCTCTTTATCTCTCTGCTCACGGTATAATGCCTTCATTTCTCTTGAAGTCTACAGCAAGCCAATCAACAATCCCCTGCATACATTATGTGACAAATGTCAGTCCATTAATCCTCTGCATACATGCTCAAGACACCACCAATATGATGCATCAATGAGATCAAGTCTGAAATTAAAGGAAAGAAATGGATACAGAAGAGAAGGAGAAACTAAATTTTTAAAAAATGACGACAATGACAAATCACGATAAATTCTCCTAGAGAAGATGCAAATAATGAGATATGACACGTACAAGAAAAACATTATTATGATTTAAACAAAATCAGCAAACAAGTACTTGTTCCAGGATTTCCAAGGAATGCCATATGTGGAGGTCTTCTAGCACCAACTTTCAAAGGAAAATTGTGTTGCCAGCCAGCATGCCAGCCAACATGCAGTATATGCATGCAAACAAAGGCACGAAAGCATGATTTAACATGCCAACGTGTGCCATCAAATGGTGAGCTGCCAAAACCGCGTGACACTGTTCACGCGGTTTTGGCTCTATAAAATGGAGCCTCTGGATCAATGTACATTATCCCTAAATGTGTGGAAGTGTAGTGAGAGTGATTGGTGAGAGTTTTTTTGTAAAGCTTGTATTGGAAGCTTTGTAATTCTTTTGTAGGTATATAAAAGAAGAGTTTTCTCTCAAATTATCCTCTATTCGTGTGTGTTTAATCACAACAAGTGGTATCAGAGCTACGGTTCCACGGAGGGATCCCGAAACTCGGAAACGAAGTTTCGGTTCGGAAAGTCGGTTCCGACAAAAGTTGTCGAAAATCGATTTTGAGCATACCATCGGACTTTTCACGGCGAGACGAGCACGGTGGTATTTTCCGGCAAACCGAGGTTGAAGACGACCACGTCAGCGCCACGTCAGCACCACGTGTCGCCCAGTCAGCGTCACGTCAGCGCCCAGTCAGCAGCCCAGTCATCTGCCACGTCATCAGACACGTGGCATCCAGTCAGCAGCCACGTCATCCGCCACGTCAGTAGAACTGCCACGTCAGCGGTGCCTGGTAAATTTCAGATAGGTCCCTGAACTTTCTGGAAATTACAATTTAGCCCCTATTCTTTGAGAAATTTTCAATTTAGTCCCTGAACTTTTTGGAAATTGCAATATAGTCCCTGAACTTTTCTGTAATTGCACTTTGGCCCCTGAACTTTCGGAAATTGCACTGTGACCCCTGTAATTTCTGGAATTTGCAATTTGATCCATGTGTCGGATTTTGACAAACGAAGTGTCATTTCCACCATTTTCGACCATTCTGGGCGCAACGGTGAGGTCCGTTTTTTGAAATTTTGCTTAGAATTTTTATGATGGAGGGGAGCAACGGAAAAATGATTTTGTTAACTAGTACAAACTATTTCACATGGAGAGGAAGGATGAAAGACCTTCTGTATGTGAAGGACTATGATGGATCGGTATTTCTGGAGCAGAAACCAGAAGGAATGACCGATGGAAAGGGGGCTAATCTTCACCAGAAAACATGCAGTACTATTCGTCAGTGATCGACGATAGTATCGTCAACCATGTCAGTGAAGAAACAAATGCACGTGTCTTATGGAGAAAGCTGGAGGAGCTTTTCGAGCAAAGACTGGAAACAACAAGCTGTACTTAGGGATGGCAATTTCCGGATCCGGACCCGGGTCCGGCCGACCCGGGTCCGGATCCGAAGAGAATTCACTTCCCCAGGTCCGGTTCGGGACCCGGGTAAATATTCCCGGTCCGGACCTGGGTCTACCCGGTCCGGATCCGGGTAGACCCGGTCCGGACCCGTTTACCCGGATTCTTTTTTTTTTTAATTTTTTTAAAATTTTTTTAAAAATTTTAATTGTAATATTTTATATTCATATTTGTATTTTATTAGTTTTATTTCAATTCTTTTAATTTTTTATTAAATTCTATTATTTTTATATATATATGCCCATATATATTTATATTTTTTATTAAAATCTATTTTATTTTTTAATTTTTTTATTTATTTTTTTTTTAATTTTTCCGGACCCGGGTCTACCCGGGTCCGGACCGGCGATCCCGGGTCCGGACCCGGGTCACCCGGGTCTTAATATTAAAGACCCGGGTCCGGATTTTTTGATTCCGGACCCGGGTCGTCAGGGTCCGGGTATTTTTGCCATCTCTAGCTGTACTACATCAAGAAGATGATGGGGTTGAAATACCAAGAAGGTACAGCTGTGGCGGACCATATCAACGATTTCCTCGGAACAATGAAAGAACTGTCTGGATTGGGCATAGACTTCGGTGATGAGGTCAATGGCTTAATACTCCTTAATATGTTACCAAAATCTTGGGAAACGTTCAGATCTACGGTGATCAATTCAGCCGCAGATGGGAAAGTCACTATGGAGATGGCAAATACCAGGATCTTCGAGGAAGAAAAGAGGACGAGAATGCAGGAGTCAGCATCAGCCTCAACCTCAGAAGCTCTAGTGACAGAAAATAACACCAGAAGGGGGAGGAGTAAAAGCCGAGGCCCAGGGAGATCAGACAGAACCGGGGGAATCAAGAACGAGGATATTGAGTGCTATCACTGCAAGAAGAAAAGCCATATGAAAAGGGACTGTTACAAGTTGAAGAACGAGCAGTCCAGGAGAGATGGCGACTCTAATCAAGAAAGAGTTGCTACTACCACCACGAGAAAACCTCCAAAGAATTTTGCATAATGTATGAAGAAGCTGTTGTGAATCTTGCCAGCCACGAGACCAGTTGGGTGATAGATAGTGGCGCATCCATACACGCCACATCTCGCAGAGACTTCTTTTCATCTTACACACCAGGGGACTACGGTGCTGTAAGGATGGGGAATGACGGACAGTCCAAAGCCGTCGGTATTGGAGACATCTGCCTTGAAACAGAGAACGGGACAAGGCTAGTGTTGAAAGGAGTCAAACACATCCCAGATATTCGGTTAAACCTGATCTCAACAGGCAAGCTGGATGATGAAGGTTTCTGCAGCACCTTTAGTGACGGATGCTGGAAGCTAACTAAAGGATCAATGGTCGTGGCATGAGGTAAGAAAGATTCAACTCTGTATTTAATGCATGCTAAGCTTTCCAATAGTAGCATAAATACAGTCAACAATAATGAGGCAGCCGAGCTGTGGCATAAAAAGCTCGGTCACATGAGCCAAACAGGGATGGAGATAATACGCAGGGGCGGAATATTCTTCCGGAATTGAAGAACTCACACTTACGGAAGTGTGAACACTGCATGGCTGGAAAGTAGAACAGAGTATCCTTCCAGAGCTCCCCGCCTCAACGGAAACCGGAGGCACTAGATCTCATACATTCAGATGTATGCGGTCCGATGCAGACACGAATACTTGGTGGGTCACTGTATTTTATGACATTTATTGATGATCATTCAAGGAAGATCTGGGCATACACTTAAAGAAAAGATCAAGTGCTGGGAGTGTTCAATGAGTTTCATGCTTTGGTGGAGAGAGAAACCGGCAAGAAACTGAAGTGCATCAGAACAGACAATGGTGGAGAATACTAGGTCCGTTTGATCAGTACTGCAAGACGCAAGGAATCCGACATCAAACGACACCTCCGAAGACACCTCAGCTGAATGGCCTAGCTGAGAGGATGAACAGAACCTTGTGCGAGAGGATCAGAAGCTTGCTGTCACAAGCCAAGCTGCCGAAGACATTTTGGGGGGAGGCACTCATCACAGCATTTATGTTTTTGAACATGTCCCCAGCGGTCGCACTGAAAGGTAAGGTAATGTTCCTAACCAAGCTTGGACAGGTAAAGAAGTGTCATACGAACACTTGCATGTCTTTGGGTGCAAAGCTTATGTACACATCCCAAAGGACGAGAGATCCAAGCTTGATGCAAAGACGCGACAGTGAGTCTTTATTGGCTATGGTCAGGATGATTTCAGCTACAAACTCTATGATCCTGTGGAGAAGAAGATTGTCAGAAGCCGAGATGTTATCTTTGTTGAAGACCAGACCATAGAAGATATCCGGAAGGAATGAAGACAATGCCCCAGCAATACAGAAATGTGAATCCAGAACCTCACACACCGGTGCCAGTACGAGTTGAAGATGAGTTCCCAGACATAAGGGTACAGATGATGAAGCTCCCAGAGATGATGATCATGATCAACCACCAGTACCAAAAGTACACCAACAGTTCCACAGAGAAGGTCAGACAGAGAAAGGCGACCTTCAACCAAATACTCTGCATATGAGTATGTGCTGCTTACTGACGGGGGAGAACCCGAGAGCTACCAGGAGGCTGTGGAAACAGAGGACAGAGAAAAGTGGGAGGAAGCCATGCAAGATGAGATGAAATCTTTGCATGACAATCACACTTTTGAGTTGGTGAAATTGCCAAGAGGCAAACGGGCTTTGAAGAACAAATGGGTGTACAAGGTGAAGCAACATGAGCATACTTCACAACCCCGGTACAAAGCCAGACTAGTCGTCAATGGATTCAATCAGAGGAAAGACATTGACTTCGATGAAATCTTCTCTCCAGTTGTGAAGATGTCATCCATCAGAGTGGTACGCAGCTTAGCAGCAAGCCTCGACCTGGAAGTTGAGCAGATGGATGTCAAGACCACATTTCTTCATGGGGATTTGGAAGAAGAAATTTACATGGAGCAACCAGAAGGCTTCAGAGTCAGCGGGAAAGAGGACTATGTGTGCATACTCAGGAAAAGCCTCTATGGTTTGAAACAGGCACCGAGACAGTGGTACGTGAAGTTTGAGTCAGTTATGGGGGAGCAGGGATACAAGAAGACCACTTCAGAGCATTGTGTATTCGTTCAGAAGTTTTCTGACGATGATTTTATCATCTTACTGTTATATGTAGATGATATGTTGATAGTTGGCAGGAATCAATCGAGGATTGATAATTTGAAGCAGCAACTGAGTAAGTATTTTGAGATGAAAGACTTGGGGCCAGCTAAACAGATTCTTGGCATCAGGATCGGACGTGATCGGAAAGCCAGGAAGTTATACTTGTCACATGAGGAGTACATCGAGAATGTACTTCAGAGATTCCAGATGGACAAGGCTAAAGCGGTTAGCACTCCTATTGCTACCCACTTTAGATTGAGTAAGCAGCAGAGTCCCTCTACTGAGACAGAAGAAGGAGGAAATGAAACAGGTTCCATACACCTCAGCAGTGGGAAGTCTTATATATGCCATGGTGTGCACGAGGCCAGACTTAGCACACACGCAGTTGGATTGGTCAGCCGGTTTATGTCAAACCTAGAAAAGGAACACTGGAACGCCGTCAAATGGATCATGCGGTATCTACGAGGCACAACCAAGATGAAGTTATGTTTTGGAAGTAGCGACAAGCCAGTGTTGATGGGCTACACCGATTCAGATATGGCAGGAGATGTGGATACCGAAAGTCTACTTCGGGGTATCTGATTACTCTCTCAAGAGGAGCTGTGGCATTGGCAGTCGAGGTTGCAGAGATGTGTTGCACTTTCTACAACAGAGGCAGGATTCATCGCAATGACAGAAGCTTGCAAGGATTGCTGTGGATGAAGACATTCATCCATGAATTGGGTTTCAAGCAGGAGAAGTACATTTTGTACTGCGATAGCCAGAGCGCTATCTATCTCGGTAAAAATTCCACCTTTCATTCGAGGTCAAAACATATCGATGTGAGGTATCACTGGATACGGGACGTCCTGAGCTCAAGGCTGTTAGAACTCAGGAAAATTCACACCGACGACAACGGTGCCGATATTGCACGAAGGTTTTACCGAAGGAGAAGCTTGAAATCTGTCGTGCCATAGCCGGGATGACAAAACTCTCCACATAGTCAGAGTGGGGAGATTCAGAGAAATACGATTGGCTTGATCCAACTCAGGGTACGTAGGCAGTCATACAGATGCAGCCAGGGGAGGATCCTTTGGAGGATCCGGTTTTGGATGATTGATGATCGGCTCAGATTTTAGGGAATCTTCACGAGTGGGAGATTTGTTGCCACCAGCATGCCGCCAACATGCAGTATATGCATGCAAACAAAGGCACCGAAAGAATGATTTAACATGCCACGTATGCCATCAAATGGTGAGCTGCCAAAACCGCGTGACACTGTTCACGCGGTTTTGGCTCTATAAAATGGAGCCTCTGGATCAATTGTACATTATCCCTAAATGTGTGAAGTGTAGTGAGAGTGATTGGTGAGATTTTTTTTGTAGCTTGTATTGGAAGCTTTGTAATTCTTTTGTGGGTATATAAAAGAAGAGTTTTCTCTCAAATTATCCTCTATTCGTGTGTGTTTAATCACAACAAATTGATTAGAGAAAAATGACACATGATTGAAGAAATTCAGCACACGTTTAATTTTTGAAGTAACAGATTCATTTGGGCATCAAATAAAGGCACTTGCTTGGTTGTTTTATTCACACGTAGTCTTTCATAGGCAATATTAATTGATGGATAGTATTTCAGTTCGTGTCATTTGAATGTTGAGATAATTCTAACTTTAGCCATTTAACTATGTCCAGTGGATTTTGTCTAACACCGTATAATTTAATATAAAAAATTTCTTGAATTTGCCCGGACTTGTGGGCACTCTCTAATTATAGGTTCGTTCGTTTGGCAATAAAATGATTTTCGGAAAATATTTTCTACATTTTACGACATTGAAACCTTACAGAACCTAATCAATGTAATTTATTTTATGGTCAATGAAGAAGTTGTCATTTTTCGGAAATGAATTTGCGAAATACAATTATGTCATTTTTCGAGATAAAAAATCGTTTTAGCTTTATTCCGTTAAAATGTCCCATTTCATTAAAATCTCTTCTCACTCTATTAAAATCTCTTTTCTTCAATTGTCATGCTAAAATTTTAAGATTTTTTTTTATCTTACTCTGTTTTTAAATCAGATCTAAAAATATGTCCCAAATTTCATCTCGGTCGGGATGAGATTCCATTGGAATGAGACTGGATGGGAAAAATTGCTAATCCTACAAGCAATTTAGTAAATATTACAAACTGAATTGTAAAACATACATTAGGGACATTTAGTAAATATTATAAATTAACAGAATTAAGGCCATAGTGAAACTCTAAAAACTACAAACAAAGATGGACTGAATTGTAAAACACAAAACTAAGGCGCAAACACAAAGCGCACTGAAAAGATAAGATCACAGATAGAGTGATAAGCAAATTTTAACTACGCTTTCATGGAGTTCTTCCTCTTTTTTCCAACCTGTCTTTGTAATAACCTAAACGAAACCGTGAAGTTACTATTAACAACCAGGCAACTGAAAATTGAATTTTGGGACGCAAAATTGAAATTCGGATGGATGTTGCTGCCCAGGATCGAACTGGGGACCTTTAGTGTGTAAGACTAACGTGATAACCACTACACCACAGCAACTTCTTGTTTGTTCAACAAATGTTAAATATTTTCTTTATTAAACATAATAGCTTTTGTGAGTATGCCTCATCAAGTGATCAGTAATAATCTCATCCTGATATTATTTGTAAAGAGACGTGGCTTGAAATAATCTTATTCCATTTCAATTTAGTTGGGAAAATGTGTCTTTTAATTAGGTTGAATTCAAGTGGGTTTACACATAAGGAGCATATATTCTGAATGCTTATTGCTTTTAACAAAATTTAAAAGATCTCATTGATTCCCCATAGCAAGTTATCTCTATGACAATTGACAAGTACTAGTTAATCAATTATTATCTAGTAAAACTTCTACTCTTATCACAATCTTACATGTCTTTATCATCATACTCTTGCATCTCATATTTGTAAAATTATTTTCTTCACTTTTTTATATCTCAACCTTGAGTATTTCCTTTTATAATAGCCTCAAAGTAATAAAATTTCATATCTCTTCACTTTGAAATTTTGATTTGCTATCATCTCCTTATCTCATCACTGAAGTCGAGTATTTGAACCTCTCTATATAACGAGAGTATATTTTCTCATTATTTAGAATATGTCTCTCACTCTCTCTTATTGGATAAGATTTCCAAAGTAGATTATATTGATATTATAGTCTATAGATCTCGATAAATTAATGACTTTCATAATTTCTAAAATAGAGATTTTTGTTGTTGTTAATTTTGACATATCTCTTACTTGGCACTTCCACACATACTTCTCATTGTGTAACTACCATAACCATATTGACAACCTAACAAAACCAAATATATGAAGGCATATTAGGTACCCAATATCTCACCAAAAGTAAAACTACCATATACACAACACAAATAATGATTAAAAAAAAAAAAAAAAAACCTAATTGAATCTAATCATGAAGTTGTATTAATCATGTGTGACAACCAAACCTTGCTGATTTGGTTCATTACTTTGGACTCAAACCAACTTAATATAACATGATTAAGCAAGAAAGAGCTGCACATGTGCCTATACTTGCTTTGGTTTTGCTGAGCAACCAATGGCCGGCAAGCACCTAATTACCAACCAAGTCATTGTTTGCTATAATTTTGTTGCATTTTTTTTTATTATTATTATTTTTAATAAAAAAAAAATGCTATCAATTTTATTTGTTCCATGATGAGACGATGACAAAGGCAGAGGATTTTAGTGGCAGATTCATCCAAATAGAAAGCCAGCCAAAGGTTTCCGTAGCCAACCAGCTGTCAAGTTGGAAAGCACGCCACTTCACTTGGCCATATCAACTATTTCGATGGCTTCCACATTATCCGCACTAAGCTACTCGAAGATGCGAATAGAATAATTTTATTGTTACACTAACATTCATCATTTACATATAATTATTATTTACAAATTAAATGATTAAAAAATTAATTTATCAGTTGAATTGAGTATTAACCGACACTTAAAATTCGTCTAAAAAAAAAATAAAAACAAGAGAACAATAAACACATATATTAGTTAATTGTGATGTCCTCTCATTGTTGGTTATCGATTTGTAAAGGCGTCATGGAATATTTTCTAAAAATATTTTTTCTTCTTTTGTATGATAATTGATTATAGTTCATCAAATATTTAAGCATATTATGGGTTAAAATGAAATACATTAATGTAAAAAAAAGTGGGGAAAATAAAAGAAAAGGAAAAGTTGACCTATAGGAGTCTCTTTTGAGTAGTTGAGTGGCCAATGACGATAACCTTTTTTATTAAAACAAGCAAATTACAATAAACATAGATGGTTCCACTTTTATTTTTGAGCATCATAATAATAATAATAATATTGTGAAGGATATATATATATATATATATATATATATATATATATTATATATATATATATATATATATATATATGTGTGTAATATTTAGACATTTCATATCCTCAAGGACATGATTTGGTGGTACATGATTCGTTTTTTATAAGAACTTGTGACAATCGAAAATTTTACTTACTCTACTTAGGTCTGGAAAAATGTGATTTGACGACGAGATTTCCAATAATTTCAAAAAATTAAAAAAATAAATAAAATTTATACATCACATTCAAGCAATGCTGTGATCACATGCTTCGATCGCTAACCAACATTTTCACCAAAACGTGCACATAACAAACACTACTACACATTAATTGCACAAAGCTTGAGTGTAATGATAAAGTGATTTTGTTTACTCTCTTTTCAAGTCAAGGATCTCTAAAATCACAACACGTATAATAATAGATGCTTACTTTGTGTTAAGATTACTATATATATTTCATGCATTTGATTTGTCACTAATTAAGCAACGGATGTAATTAAGATAATTAGATGTAATTAAAACTTTTAACATCAACATATGACATATTAATTATAAATAGAAAAATTATACTGTGTAACGATGATATCAAGTCATTTGTGCAATAATTCAATGATATATTATCTCACTTGTTAAAATAATAAAAAAAATGACTAATAAATATAATTTTATTCAACACAAATCTACATATTATTTCATTATTAATTGATACTATCACGTCACTCATATAATAATATATCAAATTATATTTTTTGGGTGTTAAAAGTTCTTTTTAATACTCATAAAAAAATAATTATTATTTTCTTCTTAAAAGTAACATATAATATTAATAGAAGCAATGATATAGATGATCATGTTTCGAAGTTATTTTAAAAATAGAATAATTAATTGAAAATTCATTAGATTTTTTTTTTTTTTTGAGGCTGAACCCACAGTCAATTCTACTACTAAAGTAATTGGCCTTACCTAATATTTAACAGAGAATTTAAATTAAAACCAATTAAATAAGTCCAATAAAGTCAAAAGAAATTAATTGAATTAATTACCCTCTTTCTAACTAATGAAATAAATTATAAGCTTCGCTCATTGGTGAGTTCAATTTCGTGGACCAAAATCATGGGATATCATATCAATTCAATTAGTTCACTGACTTGCAAAGTAAGGGAAGTTAAAAGTTTGGTTAATTAGGTGTAACAAGTAGACTTGGAATTGGAAGCAAAGGTTGACACCATTACCATTATCATAATATAATGGGTAATTATTTTTTTAGTTACCTTTTGATATGTAAAAATACACATAATCACATTACTTTTCTAACAATATCATTTTAGCATCATCAGATTATATTTAATATCAAATAACTATTTTTCTATTATTGGTGTTAAGAGGTTGATGTCGCCATGTTGGTATTTATGTCAAATTACCTTTTTAATTTTTATTGTGAAGGAAAATTATCTTTGCACTACTTCTAGTTTAACAAATTATCATTGTATTATCTCTAATTTAATAAATTATCTCTGCATCACTTACAGTTTAACAAATTATTTTATTTTAAAATAATAAATATATTTTTAATTATATATATATATTTGTTATGATCCAACAAACCATTTTCTCTTATAAAATGGAGGATCATAAAGGTATATGAGGGGGCGAATAATTAAAAGACTCGGAACACAAAAAACATAATAAAAAAAATTATATTATTAGCTTTGGTATCAGAAGACGTTTTGTAGGTACCTCTCTACATGTCAACATAAGAATCTATTTAAGCACTTTAAGTACAAGTAGCACTACAAAAAAATAAAATCTTTAATATCGAAAAATATTGACCCTAAAAGAAATAATTTTGACGCTAGCTAAAACGTGGACGAGAAAGATATTTTGCGTCGAAATAAAAAATTTTGACGCTAAAGTACAACATTTTGCGTAAAAAAAAGTTTCGACAAGAAATTGAAATTTTCGACGCCAAATAATTTTGTAATTAATAAAAAACTTATTTATTTTTTCTTTTAGTGTCGAAATTTATTACCTTTAGCGTCAAATATTCCAACGCTAAAGATGATATAATATTAATATATATATATATATATATATATATATTTTTTTTTTTTACTTTTAGCTTCGAATATTTCGATGTTAAAGGATATACGAAAATTATTATAACAAATTGACATTACAAATTAATTTCAAACTAATTTCATTACAAAAGTAGCTAAATTTTTAGAAAACATAAGAGCGTTCTAATAAATTTGAATAAAAAAAATTATAACAATGATATCTTTATTGATATAAAAATAAAATTACAAAATTTATCACAATAAAAAAAATATAAAATAATAAACAAAATGATAAAATATAATTTTCTATATATTTTATCCATCTTCAATTTCATATTATTCATCTTCACTTTTATTTATTTTTCATTTTCTTCACTATTATCATTTTCACCATTTATTCATGTCCATATTCCCCTACAATATATATATATATATATATTGGATACAAATAATCAAACAAAACACTTGAGGAAAAAAAATTTAAAGAGGAAATAAGAGTATGAGAGAAAGAAAGTGAGAATAGGAGAAATGAAAGAGTAAATCAATTTATAGGAAAAAATAACCTTTAGCGAGGAAATGATCTTTCGTCGTTAGGAATTATTTCCGCCAAAATGATGATCTTTAGCATCGAAATTTCTGACTTTGTTTTTTGTCGAAAATCCGTCGCTAAATGTAAAAAAATTAAATATAATATAATTAGAATATAAATTCAAATTTTTATAAAGCGGGATTTTGAAAATTTTAAATTTACCCTTTAGCATCGAAATTTTTGACTTTTAGCGTCGAAAACTCGTCGCTTAATGTAATAAATTTAAATCTAATCTAATTAGGCAATAAATTCAAATTTTATATAGGATAATTTGGAAATTTTAAATTTACCATTTAGCGTCAAAATATTTGACTTTTAACATCGAAAATTCGTCGTTAAATGTCAAAAAATTTAAATAGGTGGGAATTTGGAAAGTTTAAATTTATCATTCAGCGTAGAAATTAAAATTCGACACTAAAGAGGCAACCCTTTTAGGTCAAAATAGTTTTTGAAAGCTAAATGTTCAACCATTTAGCATCTAAATAGAATTTGGACGCTAAAGGTTATAACATTTAATGTCAAACGACTATTTAGACCCTAAAGGTGCAACCTTTAGCGTCTAATCGAATTTCGACACTAAAATGTGGAATATTTAGCGTTGAATTTTAATTTTGATGCTAACCTTTAGCGTCGAACAATTATTTCAACGCTAAAAGTGTAAACTTTTATCGTCAAATCATATTTCAATGCTAAATGGTTAACCCTTTAGCGTCCAAATATATTTTCAACGCTAAAGGGTTAAATTTGACTCTAAAGGGATTATTAGCGTCGAAAAAAAATTCAATGCTAAAAATTTGGACGCTAAAGGTATATTTTCTTATTAGCTAAAGAACCATCTCGTTGATCACAAATCGTAATTAGTCCTCCAATCAGATTAGTCAATATCTTCACCACACACGTGAACATTGTTGATTTATCTTCACTCGTCCTTGAAAAGTATGGCCCACTTGATCTCTTACGCTTTCACACGAGGGTTTTTACCTTTATTTGTATGGGAATGTCAATACACATACTCGATCTATCCAACCAATGGATATAGAAAATTATACACATACCATATCATGATGTACCAAACCACCATCAGTCACATCCCAACGAGATTTTTTATCATTTATATATAATATTATCCTCAACATGTTTGATGTAACACCCCTTGTTTTAGAATGTGCGGTAGTACATGTCATGTACATCATGCTCATGTAGGTCTTGTATGCGATGTTTGTCGCTCGCATGATTGATATGCATGATGACCAAGACTATTGTATGATTTCATGAATATTTAGGCTTCAGTCTGCCCTTAGTTTGCAAGTCTGCATTTTCACATTTGTGGAGTGTTCTTCATGACGTTTGAACGCAAGTCTGTGTTTCCATTTGTGACACGTTCGTCTTCACATTCCAATAAAACTTTCCAGAGAGATCTCGTTCGATTAGCATTCTTTAGGTCGTTCGAACGTAACCTTTCAGAGTACTAGCGTTTGACGAATGTTCGAACGCGATAGTAATTTTTTGACAGAAAATTCTGAAATCTTGGCCCATTATATAAATATTCCACTTTATTTCATTTTCATTATTTCCTCATGACTCTCTCACGCGTCTTTTTCCCTCTCACGTCTTCATCATCATCATCTTCAATCAAGCTTAAAAGCTTGATTCTTTATGCATCTTCAAGCTCCAGGTGAATCATGTAAGTTTATTAACAATATTTTTAGCTTTTGTTTCACATTTTATCATGGATTTCATGAAACTCGTGTATGACTCACGCATGTTTTGCATTAATTTCATGATTTAGTTATGATCATGCTCAATTAGGTTGTTTTAGCTTGATATGTGCATGATTGAAGTCATGATGCATGGTGAGTTAGGGATTGGGGAAAACCCTCATTTTCCCATTTCATTTTTGGACTTAATTATATTGCATGATTAGTTAATTATTCAAGCTTAGATAAGTCATTATCATCATGATGCATGCACAAAATAGTTGTATCTAAGCCACCACGGGTTTAGGTGGCTTAAGTTTAGGGTTTGAGTGGTTTGGTACTTTTAGCAATCGGAGCTCATAGATCGTAAGTTATGGAATTAGAAATTGCTAGATTATGTTATTGTGGTTGTAGTTATCGTTGTAAAATAAATCGGAGTTACCGAGCATTTTAGGCCAATTTGAGGTTTTGGTCTTCGGATGAGTTTTGGGCCTTTCGAGTAGCCGAATCAGCTACGTTGAGATGTTCCATTAGCATATCATGAGCAACGTCATGTCAATAGCACAACACGATACGTCACGAGTATGTCATATAGTATTAGCAGTATAGTCAAGCTAAACAGCATGTCAGTATAGTTTTAAATATTAAGTAAACATCTCAAGCTATCACGATAAATCACGCCAGCACGTGTACAATATGAACATGCATTCATGACATTAATGATCATGTTTAGTATTCTTGTTTGAGTATGCTAATAATACTTGAACGCATGTTGTATTAGAGCCTTCACACATGATTCCTTCCGTAGCATTCAGAGACATGCTGGCAAAGGGCATCAGTCTGTGAGTGGATGCTATTCCATTTTCCTTATTGTTTCTCAAATATTTGAATTTTGTTTGATTATATTTCTCATTCAAGAAATCAGATCCTTGAATTCAATTTATAATTTTTCTTTTTGTGTCATCGGCTTGTATGTTCAGTTCATGATAGTTGAATATAATTTACCTTGCATCATATGTATTTTCATTCCATGCTCTCATTTATGTTTCATTTCATGTTTTTATATGTATTCTCAGTTTTAATATTTGTTTCATGAATTCAGCTTATGTATCCAAATTGTATAATAATATTTGATGTTAATTTATGAATCTAACTTCCAAGTTTCATTTTTGTTACGTCATGTTCTCATATTTATGATTCATGTCCCAATATGTTCATATCTTGGTTAGAAGTATAGGTTATGATTTCGTTCAGAAGGCACATATCCCATATCTATTCTAAAATAGGTTTTGAGATCCGTACGAGCTTATGTGCATAAGCCAATGTATGTCAGTCTATTTTTTCTACGCATGAAGTTTTCAGTATAGATTTCAGCTTTACATACCATGCTCACGTGTTTCAGTTCAATTAGATTTTCATTTTATTTATGTCATGTTATTCATGTTAGTTTATGACATAGGTCTCCGACTTATGTTTTCTTGTTATTTATGTCATTCTCCAATCATTTCACGAACCATGTATGCCGATTTTCAAAATATGTATTTCAAATTTCATGATTATAATATATGTTTTAGAAAATGATTTTATAAGAATACATATTATTTTCAAACCACCAGTTTAGTGCTGTCACCTCAGCTTTAGCGTCTCGAATTCACTCAGATAGCATATGGGGCACTAATCACCCCATAGGTTCGGCAATTCAGTTTCCCCTGCCTACGCGGTGCTAGGTCTTGCTAGGTAGGTTTCAGTTCCCTCATGCTATTATACTGGTGTATTTTCAACTCATGTATAGAATTTTATGAAATACACTTTTTCAGATATGTTCACGAATTTTAGATCATGACACATTTTCAGTATCAATTATATATTTTCAATACGTAGTACCATTTTTAGATTATATGCATGTTTTATAAGTTGCATATCATGTTTTCATATAGTCGTGCTCAGTTCATGTAGTTCAAAATTCCGATCATGCATGTTCATTTCAGGTAACACATATCAGGTTAGTTCAGTTCAATTTTAGGTCATGTTCAATGCATGGAATCAGACACAGTTCAGGTAGTTTTAGATTATGTCATGTAGGATTAGGTCTTGACCAGTCGTCAGCATTCAGTTCAGATAGATCCAGTATTAGTTATGCAAATTCAGATCAAGTCAGTAGGTCAATAGGTTGTTGTTCATGATAGTATTCCAAGTCATGTCAACAACCACGCCATGTAGCTCAGGTCACTTCCAGGTATTGATCATGTTATTTCAGTATATGTTTAGTCATGTTTAGTACATTATCATTATTTAACACGCCCTGTCAGTTCCCAGTCATGTCATAACTCCAGCTTTCTTGCCAATTTCTCAGTATTCAATCATGTTGTTAATTCCAAATTTTTGTTTATATTTTCATAACTTTAATTCCTTTAAGTTTTTGTTCCCGTTTTTGATTCTCAGTTTTAGTTTTTTTCCCTCTGGCATTCACTTACCAGGTCTTTCAAAAGACCTGACCCATCCTACTCTCCAGTTTGTTTTGCTTATTATAAGTTCGTGCATGTAGAGACAAGTTTTGGATGAGACAAGACCCAACGGATGTCATTATACACCACAATCATCAGAGTCAAGCGTAGTATATTAAAGATTGTCATGTTATGCCATAAGACCTTGTGTGTGTGTGAGTGTGTGTGTAGTACAACAACCATACATGCAGTCAGTCGGTAAGTAAGTCAGTCCATGTCAGAAGTTCAGGTGATGGTTAGGTCGTCTCTTTCCGATCACATGCCCGGATTTAGATGTGACACTTGAACCGGTCTAGCTAGAGATAATAAGAACACGGGTCTAGTTTGGGAAAAAAATTATTTTTTAATATATTTTAATGCTTAAAATAAAAATAAAAATTAAAAAAATTAATGGAAATTTGAATTGAGCTTTAAAATTTTATTTACAAATGTATGTATTTAGAATTTTAAAAATATATATTAATTTAAAAGGGAATAATTTACTAAAATGGAGGAGGTGAGGAGAAAATTTACAAAAATAGAGGTGATGAAGAGATAATTTACCTTCACAAATTAAACACTGAGCAATATAGTTATCTCTATAAATATTTAACAGATTCTCTTACCGTTAACGGCAAAGTGGTTATTTGAAACATAACTAGAGGTGCTAAAGTGACATTGTCAAAAAAGTATTATAGTTAGGTGTACTTTCAGATATTTGGAGGTAGCTTAGAGATAATTCCTCTAATATAAAATTATAATATAATATCTAATATTATAATAACATTGACAAAATAAAAAGATATTAATACAGGTGGATACATGTGGCATGAGCAGTGACCAACTCAGCTTGCTACTCTCCATTTATTATTATTATTATTATTATTATTATTATTATTATTATTATTATTATTATTATTATTATTATTATTTTGTCATTTATTGAAAGAGAAGTGAGTTGAGTGAGTGAGAGTGAGTGATTTTAGCTTTATAATTATTGAATATATAACCGAAAAAACGCATCAAAGAAAGAACCTAATCCACGACTTTTTGCTGTGGTGGTGGTGCTGCCAAACCCTAGCTTAAAAAAAAAAAAAATTGCCCAATTCACTAACTTAAAAAAAAAAAAATAAATAAACAAAAGATACCCAATTCTTTCACTTTTCGTGAATCAAAGGCAACCATGAACACTAACCACTTACTCAAAGTATTCTAATCTTCAACTAGTTAGAACTAGAAGATCATATTATTAATTATAAAAAAAATACATAAATGAATTAATTTCTTCAAAGAATTGTATTAATTATTAAAACAATTGTAATAATAATAATAATAATAATTCACATGGTATTTTTTGGTTTCCTTTCAATAATGGCAATCAACCAAAGCTGAGGCGGAGAAGACAAGTGATGATGATTGTTGGGTAGTTCCGAATCGGATATGATGATCATCTTCCGGCGCCGGAAGATTAAGATCCAACGGTAGAATACTTCTTGTTGTTGTATCTGGCTTCACATCCCCAATAATACTAGACTGATCAATTGTCGTCACTTGACTATTACTAGTATTTGCAGCCCTATGCCGTCTCATGTGACCACCCAGTGCTTGTCCGGATGTAAACTCCGATCCACAAATCGAACACTCATGAATCTTGTTACCCTTCAAAGGGCTTTCAGAATTGAAATCATCCTTAATTGTCACCACTGCTGCAACAGTACATGATGTTGATGAAGATTTTTTCTCCGATGACTCTAGTTGTGTCGCCTTAGGCTTCTTGTGACTCGCCCTGTGACCTCCCAGTGCTTGAAATGACGGAAAAGACCTGTTACAGGTTTTGCACTCGTAGACATACATCCCGGCCGCCTTGTTGTTGTTGTTATTAGAAGTGAACCTCTGAAATTTATCGGCAATATTAGTTTCTTGTTGAGTTATTTGGTTTGGACGGTCACCTTGAGCCAACATGATCAAACAATTGGCCATGTCTTCTTCTTCCTCCGTTGACTCATCGTCACCGGAATATCCACTCGAAGAGCTATCGGTCACCGCAGCCAAACCAAAAGGAGACGATGGCCTTTGCCGCTTTGTACGCTTGCCCTTCACAATCTGCTGGCAGTGATCATGATCAGACCCCATGATGAAAAAAGTTTTTTGAACAAGCAAGCGAATGAATAAGGAGTTTAAGCAAAGGTTTGTGGACACTGGGTTTGTTATATACTTATATATAGTGGATGGTAACAATCTGGTTGTTGCAAATGCTATTCACTGTATATATTGATGGCTGTAGCTATAGCTAATAATAATAATAGTGGGTATCAATTAATTCAGTTAGTAAAATCTCTTTAGTTAAAGAATTGGGTTGCGATTAGACTGAATTATTATATAATATTAATAATTAATAAAACTTTGTAGCAAATAAAAGCCATCAACGGTTACCATGAAAATTCTTGGATTAAGAAACTTCAAAGTTTTAAGTTAAATTTAATTGGCAAGCCCTAATTTTGCTCTAAAACACTAAATATATAATTGACTAAAGTGAGAGAGATTAGGAGTGTGCTAATTTAAGTATTAACCAAGTTTAGTGGGGAGAAAGAAGAAGCAATATAGGTGAAAATTAGAGGTGGGAGAGAAGTTTTAGGAGATGAAGGGGAGAGAGTGAAACTGACCAAAGAAATTAATTAGGACATCATGAGTTTATTATTGATTTTTAATATAATTATATAATTATATATTGTTAATTTAAAAGAATGGTTGGTGTTAACGTTAAGAGAGTCAGTTTGAGAATCGCTTTCTTACAGTAATTTGCCAAACAAGTCACGAATAAACACAAGCCATTAAAAGAAAGCCGTAGCACGTTAAAGGGTATGCTACTGCTACCCCTCATTCACTTCATGTCTTATTAAAGTAAAGTAACACCACCACCACTTGTAGTACCATTATTTCACTATTTGTGAGATTCTTATGAGTTATGACTTTTAAGCAAACTCCATTTACCTTTTCTTTTAACTTCTTTCTATTTCAATTGATAATTTTATTTTAATGGTACAAGAATTCTGGTTCGAACTACAGATCATATGGTTGAAGAAAAAAATTAAATTACAATCGAACTATTTATTATAAATAAATAAAACTTTTTTATTTTTTTTAAATCGTTGGAAACTTTACCGACAAACCACTCTTTCTAGGCTTAAGCGGAGCAGGTAAAACCATCAGTTGTCTTAAGTTCTTTCAAGAAATACACTCCATGAATTCGAACATAGAACCTCAATATGAGATCTTAAATCCTACACCACCAAATCACGCCCAAACTCGAACTTCATTCAACAAGTTAGAGATTGTCATCCTTAAGATCAACTTGGAAAAAAATAAGTCAGGAAAAATGGAAAGTTTTATCCTTATCTAATTGATTTTTCGAGAATACAAAAATAGGGATGGGACATAACTCCTCCACCAAGACATCCTTTCATCCCTAAATGTATTATATGTATTAAGAAATTTTATTGAATGAATAAATAAATAAACATTTTTTAGTTAACATACTTAATGAGAGTGAATAATAATTTTTTATATTGCTTGCCATTCTCTCTCAAGTAAAGTTAATTTGTGAGAGCTAGTAGGCTGTAGTTTGGGGCACCAAGTGCCCAACCTTGCAAGAAAAGAAAGGAACACACAAGGTGCAATTTGGCAAGTGGGATTAAGTATAGGGTATGTTTTACAAGTATGTGACACAAGAATTAATTCTTTGCCCTTTTTTATATATATATATTTTTTATTGAAGAATTTTTAAATTAATTTAAAGTTCTTTAATGCACATAATGATCGCATCTCATCTGTTATCTGTTTCATTAATTAAGCTTAAATATTATATTATTCTTTTCTATCGAACCACTTGTTTTGATCATGGTTATTATACATTACTTGACTTGTTGACAAGGTCATTATAAAATTTAAAAAAATAAACAACCAAATGAGTTTTAGTAACATAATCTTCTTCTACTTTGGCTGGCTCAATAATGTAATTTGAATTTGTAAAGTATTAGTTAGAACTTAATAGTTGGATCATTAAACAAAATGGATGTGCAAAAAAGCTAGGCATAGTTAACACATGCTAACTCATTTGGTCAAGACACTCTTATTTCAAATAGTAGATTTTGAGTTCGATTTCTCACGGTGAGGTTAGTGAATAAAAAATTTATGTAATTATTAACATACGT
>SKCR01029999.1:0-37585 GCA_019454045.1 Zanthoxylum bungeanum
TTCTTGAGAAAACCAGACGATCTAATAATCTCGTCGAATCAAAGATTCCAACTTCGTGAAGCTTGTTTAAGTCCATAAATGGACTTCTTAAGCTTACATACCATGCCCGAGTTTTTGCTGGACGCAAAACCTTCCAGCTGTTCCATATAGATTTCTTCATCAAGAAATCCATTTAGAAAAGCCGTTTTGACATCCATTTGCCAAATCTCGTAGTCATGATACGCAGCTATAGAAAGCAAAATCCGAATAGACTTAAGCATTACTACTGGTGAAAAAGTTTCATCGTAGTCGACGCCAGGTCGCTGCGTGTAACCTTTTTTCTACCAGTCAGGCCTTGTAAGTTTCAACCTTACCGTCAGGCCCGCGCTTCCTCTTATAAACCCATTTACAACTGATATGAACAAGTCCTTCGGGAAGCGGAACCAAGTCCAAAACTTGATTCTCATGCATTGAGTCTAACTCGGATTTCATGGCACTTTACCATTTCACGGAGTCGATGTCCAACATCGATTCTCTATAGGTGAAAGGATCAGTCTCTTTAACTAAGAGAACATCCAGACTCTTTTCTTGTATCAAATACAAGCGTTCAGGAGGTCTAGATACCCTTTAAGACCTACGGAGTGTGTGTGTTGAAGGTCCTTCATCTACTTGAACTTCAGGTTCCTCCGTTGGTTCATTGTTTTCAGGTTGGACTTCATCAAGTTCAACTTGTCTATGATTACCACCTTCTGACAAAAATTCTACTTCTAGAAATTTTACGAAGTGAGCTACGAACACATTTCGATGCTCGGTATCATAGAACAGTTATCCCCTCGTATTCGAAGGATATCCGACAAACCTAAACTTTTGCCCTCGAGGCGAAAGCTTATCTTGCTGAGCCACCCTGACATAGGCAGGACAACCTCAAACCTTAATGTAACTAAGATTTGGTCTCCTACCGAACCATATCTCATACGGTGTCGTAGGAACATCTTTTGAAGGAATCTAATTCAAAAGATGTGCAGCTGTTAAAAGAGAGTAGCCCCATAAATAATAGGGCAAATCTGTGGAACTCAACATCGATCGGACCATATCCAATAAGGTCTGATTTCTCCTCTCAGACACTCCATTGTGTTGTGGAGTACCTGGAGGAGTATATTGAGCGAGAATCCCATTCTCCTTCATATAATCCATGAACTCACCACTCATATATTCACCGCCTCGATCAGATCGAAGGCATTTAATATATTGTCCAGTTTGTTTTTCTACTTCATTTCGGAATTCTTTGAACTTTTCAAAGGTTTCCGATTTATGTCGCATCAAATACACATAACCGTACCGTGACAAATCATCGGTAAAGGTAACGAAGTACGAATAACCACTATGAGCAGTCTGACTTAGTGGACCACATACATCAGAATGTACGAGTTCTAGTAAGTTAGCGGCGCGGTGTCCAACACCAGAAAATGAGGCTTTGGTCATCTTACCATGAATACAGGATTCACAAGTTGGATAGGATTCAATGGTAAGATCTAGTATCAAACCATTCCTAACCAATTGGGTAAGGCGTTTAACGCCTATGTGACCCAGCCGCATATGCCAAAGTTCAATATTATTAATTACAGGTAAACTACATTTATTAACTCCAGTATTTAAAATATCTTTTGAAGTTTGCAATGTATAATGACCATGCTGGTTTGGACAACAAAGGATCTGAATATTACTTTTATCATATAAATATAAAGAACAATTCTTAATATTAATACAAAAGCCCTATGTATCTATCTTTGCAAGTGATATAATATTAGCTACATATTCAGGCACAAAATGGCAGTCATTTAACAAAAGTGTCTCATTCGGCAATGAGATCTCGCATACTCTCACTGCAACTGCATCCAGAGAGTCTCCACTCCCGAATCGCAAATGCATCTCTCCAGGCTTCAGTTTTCTACTTTCCTTCAGCACCTGCAACGAATTGCAAATGTGAATGGGACAAGCAGAATCTAAAATCCAGTTAGATGTAACGGCTTCACAAGCCAAAGATATATCAATAACTGGAAAAATAAATGTACCTGATGTAGATGCTCTCTCCCTCCTTAGCTGGGCTATGTAGTCAGGACAGTTCATTTTTCCAGTGCCCGACTTTACTGCAGTGATGGCACTTGTCTTCAGAAGCCCTTTTGGGCTTAGCTATCTTTGCATGTGGTTGAGGACCGAAACCCTTCTTTTTCTTCCATTTCTTCTTCTTTCCCTTTGGCCAGGCCTGGGAAGAAGCGGAAAGAGAAGTAGGTCTTGGAGGGTGAGTCGGTACTCCCTTCTTAAGGTCCTCATCCGCCGTGAGCAACATCCTATGTAACTCATGGTAGGTACAGATAGTCCCGTTCATGTTGAAATACATCACAAACTGGCGATATGAAGCTGGGAGTGAACCAAGAATGACACTCATACCGAGAATATCATTCAGAATGAGATTATGTTGCCTTAGTTGATCGATCAAATCGATCATCTGAAGAACATGTGAGCTAACAGCTTGCCCCTCATCCAATCGCGCATGGAACAATTCCATTGCGACCTTATGAACAATTACTTGTTCTTGGTTCTCAAACGATTGTCTCAATCGCTTCATCATACTATACTCATCTAACATGCCATAGTATTGTTTCTTGAGTCCCAGAGACAGTGAACTAAGGATGTATGATTTAACTCTTAAATCATCATTCTTCCAAGTTTCAAAAACTTGGTGTTCCTCCTCCGTAGCATCCGCACCAACAGCAAGGGGCAACGGACCCTCAAGAACATATCCCAATTTCTCGGAATCGGGGACAATCCTCAAATCCAATTCCCAGTCAGCGAAGTTCTCAGCGCCTTTGAGTTTGTTCGCATCAAGTATACGCGCAAACTGATTAGTGGATGGTGCCGCCATCGCAAATCTATCATATAGATCAAGAAAAAATGGTTAGCAGAAATATGCAGTTTCATATAATATCAAAAGCATAAACTAGATCATGGATTTTTAATCTAAAAATACCTATCCCACTAAATCATGCAATACTGTAATCCCCAAACAGAATACAAAGATTTAATAATTAAATTAAATACAAATAGTGAAAAGTGGATCCCGTGAATATATTTCAGCTCACAGCAGAGGCACGGTCTCGCCTACGTATATTCATCAGGTAGACAACTCATTTGTCAATCATTCACTAATAACTCCTGGGTTTCCGGTCCTGGTAGTTTCTCGTTGTCGCTGCTAAGGCAGGCCCACAAGGAGACGTACTAAGGTTAAACTCGTCAATGATAAACTCAAGTTACTTGCGTAACCCTGACAGCTAGGGCACGTTCAGGATTCCGCTTTCACTTGAATTTATCTAGTATTTAATATACATCCGGTATAAATAAATCTATATCGGCTACACCCTCACAACAGAGGCACGGTCTCGGATGTAGTCACGGAGAAATATTCATAAACCGTATTGACAAGACGAACCATATAACATGCATCAAATACATAATTACATTTAAACCTTATTAATTAGAGATTTTCCGCTAAGTGTCATACACCTTAAATCTAACCAAATTAGATTATAATAAACATGTATAAAGTCAAGAAAACATAATTAAACATTGATTTAATTAAGGCTAATCATTTTAGGGGGCCTAGAATCAGACTCGCTCTGATACCATTTTGTAAGGGATTCGGGTCGGGCGCAGCGGAAACTTGGGTCGTGCTGAAATCATATTTCAAAACTTTTTTCAAAATACCGAGTAGATTATTCAATATCTAATATGAATAATCTATTCGGATTTCACCTAAACCCAAAAATTACTCATGTGTATGATCTAATCAGATGAAGTAATAATCCGACCACAAAAGGCCCTTTGTCCGACCACATCAAGTCATGGCCGACCACATGTGGTCATGATCCGACCAGATCATGTCCGACCAGACGAGGTCCGACCACATCATGTCCGACCAGACGAGGTCCGACCAAATGAGCTCCGACCAGACCATGTCCGACCAGACGAGGTCCGACCAGACGAGGTCCGACCAGCCAAAAGGTGGTACAAGGTCAGAAACTTGAAACCAACACTTAAATCAAGTTTCTAAAACACCATTACAATCAAGCCTCACCACAATAAAACAACTATAAGAACAATTCTAGGTCATTTAAGAGTGGGTCAATAACTCTAGAATGGCAACTAGTTTCTTAAACCATCAATAGAATGCTTATTAACTCATTAGTAACATTCTATGATCTTTATACATGCTCAACCCTCTCCAAAAACTTCCATTCTCCAAAAACACATAGAATAAAGAATAATAAAAACATAAGAACATCACAAGATGAAGACCACAACAAGAGGAACATTTTTCTCTCTAATGGCAAGTTGGAAATACTTACTAAATTTCAAGCTTTTCCTTGTTCTTGCTTTTCTTTCTCTCAAGCTTTTATGTCTTCTTTCAATGGAGTTTTAGGTAAAGTGTGAAAAGGTTATTAAACCCTAAATGAAACAAAACAATATATACTTGTGTATTTTTGCCCTTGGCCGAAAATTGCTAAGGTAATTTACAAGATATTTTGTTTTCATTTCATTTGAATTTCAATTTGCAACTTGTTAAAATGATCATTACACTTTAATGATATTTTCAACCAAGTCAACAATTTCAACTTAGCCATTAAAACAAATATCATAACTTTAAAATATCTATACTTTAATTAATTTAATCATTTAACAATTAAATAATCAATTAATTAATTAAATACAAATATATTAAATATATGTATAATATTTACATTAAATATTAAATACATATATTCATTTATGATATTAGTCAAATATCTCATTTTGACAATTAATTAATGTGTATTTGAATTAATAAAATATTAAATGCAAATACATAAAAATTAAGGAAATGACTATCGGGTCTCATCACATGTATTTTGCGTTTAACCTTTAAACGACTTTATAAATAATCAATATTATTTATATATGTTGCCCTAGTACTCTACGAGTATATTTTATTAGTGAGACTCTCTAGATTCAGGCATATTTGTCATGAAATCCAATTTCGTATCCATAATTTATCCACCCGTAAATTATGATGACCACGGATAAACTCGCTGAATCATACAGGTCAAGGTCATGGCAAATGTATAATTCCTCCGTCACAGGTATCCGGATATATCCCAGAGATATAGATGTAAACGTCAAATCTCTATGGGGATTATCTAGTCGACTATTCTATTAGCAATCTCAAAAAGAACATTTAGAACTAACTTCTAAATTGTACCACGGGCCCATGGATTTTATCTGATTGCTAATCATATGGACTACTTATGCTCTGTTACACAGAACTGACGGATCCTATCTTGATACACACAGGACACCCTGAGGATCTATCTACACCCAACGAACAGACGGAGGTCTGATCTTAATAGATCGGTGACGTGACTGCCATCTAAGTGTAGAAGATATCTCATGTGCCCACAGTGGCATCTCAAGTCTAAGAATCACAAGTGCTACTCAACCCGACAAGATTCTTATTGACGTTGGTGTACCATCCATTAAGAATCTTCGGTGAGTCGTTCAGTGTTTATCCGCTATAAACACCTACACGTCTATACTAGTCTCCAAGACTTATGGTTCATTGAGAAACCATTGGAATCATATATTTCAGTATACGACATGTACCGGTCTCAACGGGTTTACTATACTGACCAAGTAGTGTAAACCTTGACCAGGAACTGTCTGAGAATGACAACGTCATGATACAACTCAATGTCAGTTGCGACGCTTTTGCAACTGCACCATGACTAGTCATTCTAAGGTCATTACGTCTTTACCATATTAAAAGATACATTATATTATAGAAACTGCATATATTATTCAGAATAATAATGTTTTACAGAAGTACTCTTAAAGAAATACAACCGGGAATTGGTGTTGTGAGCACCAACCCCAACAAGTCGTTCAGTGTTTATCCGCTATAAACACCTACACGTCTATACGAGTCTCCATGACTCATGGTTCATTGAGAAACCATTGAAATCCAAGATTCCAATATACGACATGTACCAGTCTCAACAAGTTTACTTTACTGACCAAGTAGTGTAAACCTTGACTAGGAACTATCTAAGAATGACAATGTCATGGTACAACTCAATGTCAGTTGCGACGCATTTGCAACAGTATATAACTAATCATTCTAAGGTCTGTTACATATTTACCATATATAAGAGGATGTTATGTAAAAGAAAATATTTATTTTATTCATAATAAAATGTTATATTAGTATTTATAGTGAAATACATAATAAAATTGGCGCTCAGAGCACCAACCCTAACAAGTTACATTACCCAGTCATATTTTGACTTCAATCTCAGGCATGTTAGTTACCTAAATCACATAATCACAAGTGTGACCTCAGGTATATTGCCAACCCACAATCATATTTATGACACCAGTCACATTATTGTCCCTTAGTCACATCACCAACCCTCATGGCACAATCATATTTGTGACCTCAATCACATTGTGACTGTATTTTTATCCTACAATCACAAAATGACTATCAATTATGTATGTGTTTGTGTGTATATCTATTTAGGCACAATCATAATTATGGGTGTGTCCTAACCCGGCCCAACCCAAAAATAGTGCTGATTGGGAAAAATCCAACTCAACCTGACGGCAAATAGGAATAACCCAACTCGTCCCAACCCATATACTTGCGGGTCAGGTTGGGTAGGGTTATGCGTTCATAAATAGTTATACTTAAATGGTAAAAAGATAGCAGCATAACAAATTAACAATGTAGAATTAACATAGTCAATTTCACTAAATTCATAATTTAAATAAATGATTAATAAATAATTAATCACACTAAGTACAATGCTAAAATATCAACAGCTTGACCAAGAGCATAGAGTTTTTTGTTTGTTTATTTTGTAGTATTATTGTTAGGGTTAAATATGCTAAAAGAAAATATTTAATAAATATATGTGGTTTGAGTCGGGTTAAAGAAATTGCAACTCGACTCAACCCGCAACGGGTTGAGAATTTTCAACCGAAGTGGGTTGAGTTAATTTTCCAACCCAACCCAACCCAACTAACACCTAACCCGCTTGAGTTATGGGTTGACCCGCAAATTGAGTTCGATTTTCATACCCCTAGTCATAATGCGACTATAAATATTTTCATCTGCACAAAAAAATTAAAAATGAATTAATACTTAGTGTGTATTTAAAATAAAAATAAATCTTTTCAAAAAACATACCTTTTTTTTAAAGCAAAAGCCAAAAAAATTCAAATTAGATCAAACTCCTTATTAATAAAAAAAAAAAATTAAAGAGTAATAAAAATGATTAAAAACTAATAAACATTAAAATCTTAAAATTAAAGAACAAATAAATTAAGAAATGGGATTTTTCTTAATAAATGAGAAATTTGGTTTTTTAAATAAATTTTTTAAAAATTAACTAATGAAAGCATGTAATCTATCTATAATATAAAATAGTAAAATACCAAAAAAAATATTCTTAAATCCGTGTGGAAATTAATATTGTCCCAAATTTTTATAAAAGTACTATCTAAAATTAAAATTGAAGGGGGGTGTATTCAATTGAGATTTTAAAAGACTATTTATGAATAAATAAGTAGGCCTGGGCATTATCGAATTCGGATCGGATCGAACCGAATCCGAATTCGATCAGATCCGAAATTCGTTGATATATATGATACGATCGGATCGGATCAGCTAATCGAACTCGATCCGATTCGATTCGAATCGAATCGGATTGGTCTGATCCGAAATCGTCCAATTTCGAATCGGATCAATCTGATCCGATCCGAATCGAATCGGATTGATCCGATTCGAAATATGACGATTTCGGATCGGATCGGATCTATCCGATCCGAAATTTCACTACACACACAGACAGCAGGATGAACAAAATAACAATCACAACATGACCACACAAACTGCCAGCATAATCTAGTTTTGACAGTACACAACAATAACAATAACATGTTACAACATGACCACAAGATGAAGAAAAATAAAATAGTAGTTGACAGTACAGTACACACTACACATAACAATACCATAAGATGTCAAGATCAACAAAACTACAAAAGCCAAAATTTTCACTACACACTTACACAGTAGTGACAGTACACACAACACAACCAACATGACCACAATATCAATCCACAATACTATCCAGTATTCCCAGTGTCCTTCCACTTCCAGCACGGCAGCAGCACAACAACATCAAGCCTGCAAAAGATGGAAATTAATAAACAATGTTTCTGAAATATAAAATATAAGTATATAACCACTTCTTATCGTAAAGGCACCATCATATCGTAAAAACTAAAAAGAGGAAATAAATGAACAAACTGTTTCTTTGCTAGCTACTAAGGTCTTACTTCAATACTTCCTTAAGTTCCCCTATTTTTTAAGCTAGTAAATGTTTATTCAAATAAATATTCAAAGAAAAACATAACTTTGTCAAAATTGTACCTTCAAAGATAATTCACCCCAAACTCTGTTGCCAACGACATGATCCAGTGATTGTGATTCAGATTGTAACTTGTGTCTTGTGATATTCTTCAAATAAAATAAAATAAAAAATTATTCACAGTTAGTCAGTTTGCATTTAATGGTATTCATTATAAAAAATTAAAAATTAAAAAACTAATTAAGTAATTAATAATTTTGTTTTTACCAATAAGCCAGATATGATTTTTAATTTTTAATTTTTACCAAAACACCTTGTGCTTCACAATAAGCCAGATATGATTTGCAGGCCTCCATATGCCTCTTCAAGTTGGTTGTTGACCGATCCTTCGAACTACAAGCATAAGTCTTCTGACAATACATACATTCAGCCTTATCTTGATTATCTTCACACATGCGGAAAACTTTCCACACTTCAGATCTTCTATTTCTTATTTTATTTGCTACTGATGTGATTGATGGCGATGAATCATGTTTTTTTGACAATGGCGGTCTCTCGAAGTTTGGGGGAAATTTTCTCTTCTGTTTCCTTGGTTCTCTTAATTGTACATCAAATAAATCTGATTCCGACCCACTACTGTAGGGTGAGCTTTCAAACCCACTCATCTACAAGAAAAATAAAATAGACAATTAGAATTTAGACATATGATATTCGTACAATGTCTCCTAATTTATTAAATGAATAAACGTAATACAATGTTCCAAACAGCGATTTAATAGATAATCTATACAATTCATATTCCTAATGGGGGTAAAAATTGCAGTGAAGGTTCTTAATAGGAACTTAGGTAGAATTGCTGAAGTGAAACCATAAGATTTAAAAGATATCAGTAGCCATACATCATTAATTCACTATAACAAGCTGATGCACTAGAAACACATTCATTACTAGTTACTAACTACTGAAATTGAAACAATTATAGGCTTTGTAGGAATTTTCAGAAGTGCATTCTTTTCCTATCTATATGCCTGCAGCATGCAAAATATTTATGAAGTATCTAGTTCCATGGTTGGTTGCTCTACTGTTTCAAGTCTACCTTCAAAAACTGTCCTTTGGAGCTTATTTAGTGATGTTACACAAAAGTTGTCAGAAGCAGAGAACTGAAAAAGATTATATGACTGCAGTTGAATTTTCTGCAGCAGATCCATATGGAAAAGCAATTGCAATTTGCATTGCTTGACTTGAAATCTGGAGTCATCAAGGTAAAATACTTTTATTCCTCAATTTTATCAAATGGGAATTCATCACTTACAGCCTCTGTGTCTTTGTCTAAAACAATGTAGGTAAAGGAAGAATGGTTTGTGTTGCTGGGAATCGTATCAGCTTTTATAATTTCTGATGTTTTGAAGGAAGGATATGATGGCTTCATTCCTAACAATGAACTCACATTCATTTAACTACTAACTACTGAAATTGCAGTGAAATTACAATTGTACAAACACCCACGCCTAATAAACCCTAACTAATCAAAACATCTGTATCTATCAAGAATAGAATCCTCACGGCTAATGGCCTAATGCAGAACAGAATCTGAATTCTTAACTAATGAAATGGCAATTAAATTATAATAATCAATGTCTCAATGAATTGTAAGCTAACTTACGAAGAAAATCAAACACCCAAAAGGGCCAAAACCAAAAAACCCAGAGAAACTAAAACGGTAAACCAGTGAATGAATCAATGAAGTAGAGAAAGAAGTTAATTACCTTGATCCTTGATGAAACCTGCGTGGATGATGAAGAAGAGTAGAAGTCTGATTTTTGATGAAGATGAAGTGAAGATTGAGATTTGAACTTTGAAGTGGCTGTCTGATGTCTCTGGTTGTGTGTGGCTGATTCGAGGAAGTGGATGATGAAGAACAGAAGAAGAGTAGAAGTCTGATTTTTTATGAAGAAGAAGTGAAGATTCGAGGAAGAAGAAGAAGTGATTCTGTGATTCTGTGTGTGAATGTGATACAGTGATAGTCTGAGACTGAGAGTGAGATGAGACCGTGACCGTGAGAGACTGAGAGTTGAGACGAACCAAAATGAACCCTAACTTATGCAAAACGACGTCGTTTCTGACACTGCAAAACGACGTCGTTTTGCTTATAAAAAAAAAACAAAAAAAAAAACGATCGGATCGGATCGGTTTTTATCCGATCCGAAATCCGTCGAATCCATCTGTGACTGTCCGATCCGATAAAAGAATCGGATCGGATCCGATTCGATTCGATCTGATGCCCACCCCTATAAATAAGTCATGTAGATTTTAAAAGACATTTAAAGAATGTAATGACTTTCAAGATTTTATGAAATTTCTTTTAATCAAGATTTTTTACATATTAGTTGGGTTTCGATCGTCGGAGACTACTTGTATCAAACACAACAACAGGAACTGCTCCCAAAAAGCTACATAGATCTAAGGAGTCCAAATCTTCTGTTCCATCAATTGTGCTCCACTTCGTGCTCCACCAATCAAATTTGGACAACTAATACCTCTCATTAAATGAGAGAACTCTGACTTTAACACTTTACCAATCAAATTGTTCTCTCATTTAATGAAAGATATTAGTTGTCCAAATTTAATTGGTAAAGCACGAAGTGGAGCACAATTGATGAGACAGAAGATTTGAACTCAAATATAAGAAGCAGGGCCGGCCCTGGGCAGGAGCCACAAGGGCAACTGTCCAGGGCCCAAAAATTAAGGGGCACTAAATTGTCGGGGTTAGGTATTATGTCCCCCCTTTATATATTTTCTCAAGTAATATAATTTGGGCGTGAGGGCCTAGCCCCAGCTTCGTTTGGGTTCCAGCCCTCGTTAAATTTTTTTTTTTAAAAATATGTTTTCATAATAAAAACGGCGCATTTTGAGCTTTCGCACCGGACACCCAAAAATTCAGGACCGGCCTTGATACGAAGACAACGTGGCCGCAATGTTTTCCCATCGAATTTTCAAACAAAAATTTTGGTAAGATTACTTGTCAACTCTTCCCATCCCAATTTGTTGTTGAGTTTCCAGATCTCCACCGACGCCTTACCCAAATCTGACAATAACATCTTGTTTCCCACACATCCGTGACCGTAACGCAATGTCCCCCAATAATACCTCGCCATTTGTCACCAACAAAATGAAAATTTGAAATGGTAAAATGTCGGATCAACTCAAAAATATTTGGTCATCATATATTAAAATATTAAAAACCAATCAAAAGACGATTAATGGTAATTATATTTAAAGATGCTAATCGTTCTGATTATATCTAATTTTTATTCATCACTAACAAATAATTCGAATTTAACTAAAATTTCTATTCGGGACTATTCTTATCACGAATTGTATATGTAATAATATAAATCTCAAATACTACTTGAAATTCGAAATTTTTCATCGCAACTAATTATATTTAATACAATATCACATATTTAGCGGTATTTCTGTATCATATATTTACTCTCAAAGACAGACTCAAAACCAAAATTGTATACAAAGAAAGAACGATTCAGAAACCCATTTACCGTTTCTCATAACCACCACACTTGCCATATTTATCTCTTCACCACTAACTTGTTAATCCCCAGTTTTTAAAAAAATTTATCTCTTCATAGATACAAATACATAAAATTTTAATTGTGATCTGATCCCTACCACCACCACCACCACCACCACCACTTTGTTTTCCAAGGCAAAGAGACGACGCAAAATCTGAAAAAAAAAACAAAAAAAAAAAACAATGAGGCGTCGTCTCTTTGCATGTTTTGGCAGGGGGAGTTCATCAGGAGGAGTAACAGAAGAAGCACACGCACATGAAAAGAACGCGACAGCTGACGTGTCAACGGAGGAGCTACGGCGCGGGGGTTCAATCTTGGTGGAGCTATTTTCATCTCAGGGTTGCAGGACGTCGCCGGAGGCGGAGATACTGGTGTCGAGGCTGGGGAGAGGCGACTTCGAGCTGGATGTTCCGGTGATCGTTTTGGCTTATCACGTCGATTATTGGGATTACATGGGGTGGAAAGATCCGTACGGATCGAGCCAGTGGACAGTAAGGCAGAAGGCTTATGTTGAGGCTTTGAATCTTGATACCATGTTTACGCCTCAGCTTGTTGTTCAAGGCAGGGCTCAGTGTCAGGGTAATGATGAGGATGCTATGCTGTCTGCCATTTCTTCTGCTCCTAGGTTCCCTCCTCCTCTCTTCCAGGTTGGTTGCTTTGCCTTGTCACCTCTCTAAAGAATCTGTCATTCAATCATTCACACTTCAAAGTTATGATTCGCGATTAGATTTACATACAAGAGATTATAGATTTTCGAAAAATTAATTTTTTAAAAATAAATATATCAATTTAATTTGATTGGATTCGTTTATTGAATAAATCGAATATGAATTTTAACTCACTAATTTATTTATTTATTCTCTTTTGCTAATTGCTTATCACATCTCAAAAGAATATGCTCATTCATTTAGAACATGTGTAGCAAGATAAAATGTTGCTATGTTTACTTATTATCAATTGATCATGTGGCAAAAGAATCATTCACACCTAGAGCTGGTAATTTGGGTCGAAATTTGTTCGCATTAAATATAATATGGTCTTAGAAAAAATTTGATTTGTTATGTGATTCAATTCATTTATTCAATGAATCAAATATAAATTTTTTTACACCGATGTGTTTATTTATTTATGTTTTGTTTATTTATTTCTTTTTGCTAACTGTTCTCATGTTTCAATTAATATTAAAGAAATTGTTTATAATTACCATAATGTTGTCTAGATTTGGTGGGTCATTTTAAATAAAGTTATTAATTGTGTATTTCATATATATATATAATATTATATATATATATATATATATATATATTTATAAAGAATTAATATAATAAATTATGATAATTATATCATTAAATCATATCAAAACTGAACGAAAATTCTTTTAGTATTCATTTATTAAATGAATCGATTGAATATGAATATTTCATATTTAGATTCGATTCGTTAATTTATTTTGTCATCCCTACCTATTCATTCAGACTTCAATCTAAATCAAATCTATTTAAATTTCAGATAAAAAAACAAATGCAATCTTTTAATCCCACCCGCTTCTCTATTGTTGTCCATAGAAGTATCTGAGTTGAAAGTCATGAACCATAAGTTTCTAGCTATAAAATCTGTGCACATGATGAGTCTTGATGATGAGAAACATTAAGGATAGATATTATTCAATTTCAAGTTAATCTACTAAGTGATTGTAAATGCATAATCTATATGAAAACGCAGGCAAGATTCGAAAGGCCAACATCAGAATCACTGCAAGTCTCTTTAACAGGAACTTTGAGATCCAAGGTTGATAATCAAGGTGTCAATATTATGGTGGCTCTATACGAATGTGGATTGGTGACTAACTGCCCGGAAGGAGAGAACAAAGGGCGTGTCCTGTCAAATGACTACATTGTTCGTAAGCTCGAAAAGCTCTGCACTGTCAAAGATATCTCAGCCAAGAAGAATGTATCAGGAACTGTCACTTTTCCTCTGTGGCAAGGCTTCAATAGCAGCAAATGTGGTGTTGCTCTTTTTGTCCAGAACAATTCTCATCACATTTTTGGTTCACAGAACTTTCAGTTACCACATAATATATAAGACTGAATGGATATTGAATTCTAGAATTCTATTATTTTGAGATCATTGTGTATAGGATGTGTTCTGTTTTTAGGTATTGATTCCTTTTCTCTTTGTTACTTTTGGACAAATCATAATCTCATTGATGATATGAACTTTCTATTGAATTTGAAATTTAGTGTTTAGTATTTCTGTTTCTGTTTCATGTCGTAAAGCCAAGCCGTTCATTTACAATTGTTATTTGCTAATTTATGCACATGGAAGCGCGTCTTTGATCTTCTTAGGCCTAGTTCCATGAAAATTTCAGGCACCTCACTAAAAATTTGATCGACCAAAGAGAGAAGATTTGAACAAACAGTTCAATTGGGTCCCCAGCAGTTAGGGATAGTAATCTGAACGTTCCATTCCGATCGGATCTCTTCCCAAATCTTTCAGGATGATTTTTTAATCCGAATTTCGATCAGATTTTTTATTTGAGATAATTTTTCGTCCCGAATCATGTCTCAAATGGCACGAGATCTTGAATCACGGATTTTATGCAAACACCCTACTAGCAACTCAATAGACGACCTTCTTGAATGATTCTTCTTCTGTCTATGCTTCTTCTTTCCTATCATGAGGATCTTCTTTCATCCATCAACTCGATTGATTTTTGATTGCACCATAGAAAAAACGAGGAAAATTATCAATCGTATACTCAAAAATTGACATGTTATCAAAAATATATAAATCTCGAAATTTTATTCACTGGTTCATTCAAAGATTTTAAAGTGTATCAAATTTGTACCAAATTTGGGTATACAATTGAAACTTCTATAAGACATTGGATATACATCCGATACAAACTATGTGAATGTTTTCTACACTTCTAATACACTTTACAATCTTTGAGTATATTGGTTAATAAAATTTTAAGATTTATGTATTTTTGATAATCTCCCAAACTTTAAATATACGATTGATTATTTCCCAAGAACAAATGAATTGTATTTGATGACATGATCATTGTTGGTGGTGGTTTTTCACCCTGGGGAGGGTTCAAATACCGAGTAGGGGTAGAACAAGTATTGTACTTAACAAAAATGGATGAAAAATGCCAAAGGGTCCGGAGAGATAGAAGAGATTTGATGGAGGAACCCGACCTCATGGTGTAGAGGGTTTCTCCAAAAGACAGAACTTGTTGATGATTAAGCAAGTTGAGATACCGACCCGACCACTTGAAGGATATTGATTTGGGGTTTTCTAAGAGTTTGGTAAAACTCGACCTGATTGAGAGTACTGAAGGAAAGCTTTTATAGTATCATTTATCTCAATGTGCCGACTCGATGAACGAAGATGGGATCTCAAGTTGACCAGTGTTGAAGTCATGTGACGTATGCCCTAGTTATGTGACGTATGCCATAGGTCGGTGCAATGACAGTGAGATGTGCGATTATGATTGGCCCAACTAGAAAGTGGTGCAGTGACAATGACAGTGAGCTATCATAGGTCGGTGCAGTGACAGTGACAGTGCTTCCCATTTCAACTAGCTCGGTTGGGCATGGGGCAGGTGCTTTGAGGGGAAAGACGTAGAGTGGAATTATAGAGGATGACTCATAATCTGACATTCCTAAGAAGTGACCCGAGGAGGAAAGTTAATAAAAAAATGAACTAAGTCTTGTTTATAATTTGTATGGGCTTATTCCTACCGTTAGTTGGGTTTGTTGATTACCTAGGGTTTTTCGTGTCATTCCTACCAAGTGACTAACCCTAGAAAACTCTAAATACCTTAATAATTGTGGAACAATAAATCTGCAAATAATAGCACAACCAAACATAGAAAGCCGACCTTACCTGTCAATACGAGCCTAAACCAAACACTCACATTTTCAAAATCATTATAAACCTAGAAACACGTATACAAGCAATATTTTTAAACCCAAAATCACAAACAAACCCAAAACATGCTATTAAATAAGACATACATTCGTCATATTCATTGCATATCGATTGTAAATGTAAAGCATACTCAGTGTAAAGAAAATAAAAAGAGAGATCCAAAAGCCTTTATTTGTATGCTAAAGACAAATGTTGAGAAGGTGAAGTTTTTGAGAAGTCTTGGAGTTGCAGAGGATGCTTGAGTTCTTGAGAGTGCTTTGAGGGAGATGAAGTTGGCAAAAGTAAGAAAACAAATGGGTGTAGCCTTTAAATAGGCAGGTCGGGCAAATCTTGATCATTGATTTGGGATGAGAGTTATGGATTGATCATTGCCGTTGAGTTCAGATTAAGGGCTCAAATGAAAGCCACGAGTCCACTTCATCTCAGCCGTATGAGTTTTGGCGCGCGAGTCATAGATGGGCGACACTTGGCACATCAGAGAGACGAAAAGAAAGAGATTTGATGGTTGTGATAAGCATTTAAGGAATACCATTATGCCATCACATATTCCTAATGACGATTCAAAAACCCTCGGAATGTCTTTTTAAATGGCGGTGAAAGAAAGACAATTTTCGTAAAAAAAAAGACATCTTTGGCAGTATACAGAACAGTTAACCCGAGAAGTATGAGCCTAGGAAGAGCTAAGGTGATACAAAGTTTTTTACGATAACAACCTGAGGACACTATGTCACGGTGCACCACCATCTCTTATAAAGTTCTCGACATCAAATCACCAATTCGTGGATACCGAGAAATAAATGACATATGTTGATGGTGATGTTTCACCCTGAGGAATGTTCAAATACCGAGCATGGGTAGAACAAATATTATTCTTAGCCAAAAATGGATGATGAAGGCCCAAGGGCCCAAAGAGATATGAGGGATTTGATAGAGGAACCATACCTCATGGTGTAGATAGATTCTCCCTTGTTGATGATGAAGCAAGTTGGGATACCGACCCGACCATCTGGAGGATTTTGATTTGAGATTTTCAAAGAGTTTAATGAAACCCAACATGATTGAAAGTGCTGAATGAAAGCTTTTATAGTATCATATACCTCGATGTGTCGACTCGATGAACGAAGACGGGATCTCAAGCCATCAATGTTGAATTCATGTGACGTATGCCCTATTTGAGAGAATAAGCTTCTAGAAGGCTAATGATAACTGTGGGAAAAGAAACAGTTCTCATTGGAAGTTGCCCTGCCAGCCGCTATAAGTCGGTGCAGTGATAGGGAGGTGGCAGAGCAGAGCCGTCATAAGCCGGTGCAGTGACAGTGAGATGGGTGATTCTGATTGGCCCAACTAGAAGATGGCTGAGAAGATTTATGGCTGTAATGATGAAAAAATGACATAAGATGATGTCACTGACGGTGGAATAGTGAATTTGGAAGCCTATAGAAAAGGGTTGAAGATTTAGATTCAAGGGTTGGCAATTTGCACATTTCACAACTTGTAAAAGAGTTAATAGCTTAAAAACTAGTGATAGAGAGAGAAAGTTGGTCGGTACCTGACTGAGTGAGTGAATTTTACCGAACTAGTGTAAGACTCGAGGTGCATTATCACTGAGAGAGTTCATTTCCCCGTTGTAGCTCGGGTATGTCTTAACCCCGAGTAGTAATAAAATACGCATCCTTTCTCTCGTGGACGTATGTTGGAACCACTCTCAGCCGAATCATGTAAACTTTGTGTTTATCTTGTTTGTCTGCTAAGTTTGTTTTGGTTCCCTATTAACCAAACAAATTCACTGTTGAGTGATATTTAATGGAGTTGGTGCTTGGAGTGCCAATCCGAAATGTACATTTTATTATTTATTAATAAAATAACTATATTTTTCATTTCATACCCTATTAATGGTATTGTCATTACGCGTATTAAATTGATGTATCGTTATGCTAAGAATGACATCGACCTTAGAATAGTTTTGACACTAGGAGTAAATTATTCTTAAAGTAAATATTCCTAGTCGTTGGTTTTGGAATACGGTCGAATTCCTATAACCTAGAAGACTATCACATGTCGTATATTGGAATTTAAGTTCCAATGGTTTAACGCGATGTACCATGAGTTTTAGAAACTCGTATAGACATATGGGTATTCGTTGGAGTGAATACTGAATGACTCATTGGTGATTCCTAATAGTTGGAAGTACACATCATCGTCAATAGGAATCTCCTCGAGTCGAGTATCATATGTAATCCGTTGACTATATGATAGCATTGATTTTGTGTGAGATCCTCCACACTTAGATGCCACGTATGTCAGAAACTTTTCATGGTCTGGCCTCTAGATGTTCGTTGGGTGTGGACCGATGCACACAGTAATCAAGTGCGAAGCAAGATAAGATCCGTCGGCCCGTATGTGTACCATAAAGGGTTTAGGTATCCATGTTAGTAAAGTCACGATTCTTAAATCTTTGGCCAAAGTCGATCACCTAGGGTGGATCGCATCAGTTATGAAAAATCGTGGACATGTCGACATTAGATGTGCGTCTTGGAAACTTGACGGTATATTCTATGTTTCCTAAGCACAACTCGGATAGCCTACGACGGAGGGATTGTTAAACATATGTGATGACCTCGACTTGTTTAGTTCAGAAAGGTCGTTTGTGTTCTTCGCGAATTCGGAGGTGGCCGAATTGCGTACATATTAGCTAGGCTTATATGACAAACGTATCTGAACTTAGAGAGTCCTAATATGAAGTGTACTCGTTGAGCACTTGGGTAGCCGATTAATTTTGATAAAATATAATATTCGATATTATAATTATCAACTAAGATAATCAGGTGTTATTGGATAACATTGATTATTTACTTTGACCTAATTGGATTAATTCAATAATTACACTAGGGCTTAATTGTAAAATCATAATTATCTTTACCATTTGAGGATATTATGGTAATTGTAAGTATGTAATAATAGGTGGTTTTGGCTTGATTTAATTGGATTAAATCAAAGTGACAAACATTTAACTAATTCATTTCCTAATCTTTGGCTTGATTTAATTGTATTAAATTAAAGTGGGAGACAATGGAGATTAGTCACACCTAATTATACATATTTGGACAAATTAGATTAAGCCTACTTAAAAGTTGATTACAACTTTTATTAATTAAAAATTGCCTAAGTTTTGCTATAAATAGCAAGCTTTAGGAATGTTTTAATTACAAGTTCAAATACAAGCATAAGTAAATTCTTGAGAGATTAGCCTAAGTTAGAGAAGTGTTTAGAGAAGCTTGTGAGGTCTCTACAACATTTCATCTAGGAGAAATCAAGATTGGATCTTGAAGTGAAGCTTGGAAGCATTGGAAACAAGATTGGATCTTGAAGTCAAGCTTGCACACCTTGGAGGTTCTTCAATAATTTCAACAAGGATAAGTAGATTGGATCTTGCATCAAGCTTACTAGGTAATGTTTGATCTTCTCTAAAGCTATGTTTATTTGTGTATTAGATGCATGATCACATAGCTTAATGTTGAATAAGGCTAATCAATTGTGTTAGGATACTTTAGAAGTATAAACACAACATGTTTGTAATTAGGTCAAAGATGTTCATGTTTGATATGGAATAATTAATTAGAGTTTGGAACTCTAGATTAAAGCTTAGAGTTATGACTACCATTCTAGATTCACTTGACCACCTTTAGGTGGACTAGAATTATTCACGAGACATTTCGTAATTGGGATTCTAAAATGGTTTGTGTAATGGATTCAAAATTTACGCTAATGCGTATTTAGAATAAATTTATGTTTTTGGAAAAATATTTGATATTTTGAAAAATTAGATTTTTATTTTATAACATGTGTTTATGTTGGTTTTGAAATTAAAATTAATTTTGGGTGTTTTTGAAGTGTTTAGGGAAGACCGTATGCAATTAGGGTAATAGACCCTAATTGCATCAGCTCTCTGGAATCCAGGGAGCTGTGCATTTGAGAAAGCAAATGAAAAGTGAAATAAAAAAGGAAGGGGCTGCAGTGCCCGCTCACTGTAGCACGCACTGTAACGCGTGTGGCACACGCGCGTGGCGCCCTTCGCGCGCTGTAATTTTTTTCCTTCGTTCGGGAGCTTCTGGACTCCGTTTCAGTCCTGGTTTTTTTCTTATACACTTGTAATGGAATATAGTATTTCATAAATGATTTAAAATTACACCCATACTTGATATCCATGGGTTAGATCCATTTCCGCTGCCCGGGGCACCAATCTGACCCTAGGGGTTCCACAACTGCCCCAACAAAATGGTATCAGTAGCAAAGGCTTAACCACACAACACATATTTTGAATCTATGCCATAATAATTTTAATTTAATTATGAATAAGACATATTAGATATGTATTGCATGTTTTAAATTAAAACTTTGACCTAATTAAGTTAATGACTTAATTGTCATAAATCTCTCGTGATTAGGTGATTACTTTTAAGTAATAGTATTAATAATGTTTGAGCATTATTAGATGGTCTGTCTTGTCAATACGGAGATGAATGATTTCTTACTACTTTTATCCAATATCGTCATTAGTGTAGGGGGTATAAGTGCTCGGAACTTAGGTCGCTCTAGTAAAATATTAGATGTAGCGTGATGAGTTAACGTAGTCATCCAATATCGTCATTAGTGTGAGGGTGTACATACGAAGCTCATTAGTGCACATTGACAAGTATACACCTAGAACACGTCTTAATCCAATATCGTCATTAGTGTGAGGATAATAAACGGTTCAGGACCAAACCAGAAGTCACATGAAGTGATTGACCTTGAAGGTCTACCTAATGAGTTTACAAAGGCCAATATCGTCATTAGTGTGAGGCTGGAGTAAATGTCATGGGATCCACTTCCCGCTATGAAATTTTGATATTTCCATTTTTCCGTTAAGGGAGATTACAGAATTATGTAAAGTAGTGGGAGGGCAATGATAGATTTAAAATTCCATAATCAATTAGTGTTATCACTTTTGAAATGAAAATTATTCTGCTACTACTCAAAAATATTATCTTGTAGATGGCTGCCGCTAATCCATTAATGAAATTTTTGGATTCCAATAAGCTAAAAGGAGCCGAGAACTATTTCGAATGGGAAACGAACATACGCCTTGTCTTGGAGTATGAAATGTTGACTTATGTCACTATCAATCCACTGCCTGATGATATTGATCCTGACTCCACTCCAGAAGAGCGAGAAACTTTTGATAGATGGAGGGATGAAAACCTAAATGTGAAATCCTACATCTTAGGATCGATGGTTCCAGATTTGCTGAGACAGTACATTGAAGTACCGGATGCTTGGAGCATCATGCGAACACTCAAGGAGTTGTTCGGCGTAAATCAAGAGATGGAACTTTATCGAAGGTCTAAGGAACTGTTCCGTATTGAACTTAAGGAGGGAGGAGCTGTCAGCACTCATATTTTGAACATGATTGACCAAATTCGATATCTTGAACGACATGGCATTGTGTTTGATGAAAGGCTAGGCCGTAATTTGATTATGTCTTCTTTACATGGTTCTTATTGACCGGCGTAAACACACACGTATAACGCAAGCGCACGTATCGTTCAAGTAGTATAAAAATATCGATCCCACGAGGACTTAATATCTAATCTATTAATTTTATGATGTCAAATGATTACTAGTATCTAACAGGTTGTTTGATTGATTGATTTGAAATGGTGACGATTCTAAATTTAAAAACAAGTAAATAAAATTGTTCGAAAGTAGGTTTTAAGAAAATTCAATATTAAAAAAAACTATCTAGGGTTGTGATTTCTTCCAATATCATTTTAAAGATGAAGTGGTTATCTTAAAGTTGGGTAATATATTGATTTATTACCTGGAACACTAAATTATGTGTAAGCCTCTGTCGATGGTCAGACACAAATACCCAGTTTAACCCAATTGAACCATATGTCTATGTCAACCAAATTATCTGGATTCATTAAGTTTAAGTTCCAATTATTATTATCCCCGCCCGACAGGTATATGTCTATTCTGTAAGGAAATCTATTAAAGGGTTATCTATCCTCAAGGAAGATCGTGGAATATTGAGTCTAAGGTCTTAAACTTAAAATCCCTATGTCTAGTTCATTTTAAGTTTCCCAGTTCAATTTTATTAATGGCCAGTTAAATCTTTATATTACCCAAGCTATAATCTAACCCCTTGTAAACCGGTGATATTGGATTTCATCACAACCCCAGATAACTGGCTTAGTTACGACACATATTTACGGGTAGTAAAAATTTAAATAAAATAAAAGACATAAAGTAAAATACTGAAAATTAAATTGCTGAAAAGTAAATGACGGAAAGTAAATGCTGAAAGTAAATACTGAAAAGTAAATTGCTGAAAAGTAAATTGCTGAAAAGTAAATTGCTGAAAAGTAAATAAAGTAAAAGTACAATAAAAGAAAATGCTGAGGTAAAAGGATCCACTTTTATTACTTCTATTTTAGATATCTCCCTTAATATAATATATTAACTTTGCATGATAATTACCAACCAGCCATATAGGCGGTATCCAGATTAAGTCAAATTAATAATTAATTACCAACCGACCAATCAGGCGGTATCCAGTTTAGTCAGGTTAAAACCAATTTAAATAATTACCAACCGACCAATATGGCGGTATCCTCGTTAAGTCAAGTTTTAACTAGTTTATATATTATAATTAAGGGAGATTAATCTAAATATTAGTAATAAAAGTTTTACCTTTTACCCCAGCAAAGGGGAGTTACCTCCTCATTACTGAAAAGTAAAAACTAAAAATTAAAGAAAGAAAAGTATTGTGCATAAAAGTAAATTGCGGAAAGTAAAAACTGAAAAGTAAAGAAAAGAAAGTGTGAAAGCGGAAATTAATTACTGAAAGCTATAAATAAATAAACAAGATACAATCTTCTTAGTATTCTTAAGGAATTCCTTAGAAGAAATTATGAATTTTACAAATGATAGGCTTGGTTTTTATAGGCAAAATTTTGCCTCCATCAAATCATCCACCAAATCAATTATTAATCGCTCCACTAATTGCTCCACTAATTGCTCCACCAAATCCATTATTAATTGCTCCACTAATCTCTTATCATGTTTGGTGATGATTTGATAATTTTTATTATCAAATTTATTAATTTATTTTTTTGCTTTGAAAATGATTGAAAGTGACTTTAATAATTACACACAACACACTTCTGGATGGTTCATCAATTTCGGTCATGAAATATTCATAATTCGAAATTATTTTGTCTTTCAAAGTTGTAGATATTTGAGTCTTCTTTAATCTGGAACTTGAATCAGCTCAATCCGATATCGGAGTAAAAATTTATGCCCAAAATACGACAGATGCGCAAAATTGGAATTTCCAAAACTGCACTTCGTCAAAAACGCCCTTTCAAGTTTCCAATTTCCAAAATTAAAATATCAAGTCCAATAATTGCCCTTATTTGACCCATATTTCGTCCTAAATGATTTCATTGAGATCCGATATTGTTTTATCTGTAAAATAAACTAAAACACATCAAAACGTTCATCAAACCCGAGAAACTAAACAAAATATTAAGTTAAATGGGCGGTAAATATTGATATATTTTCCGCTCATCACTTATGCTGGTTTTGTATTGAATTTCCATATGCATTCGATGCAAGCCACATACGAAGAACTTCATAACATGCTACGCACGGTGGAGCAAGATTTGAAGAAAGGCAACCCCACATTGTATCTCCATGGTGGAGCTGGCTCTTCAAAGACTTCTGGGAAGTCAAAGAAAATTAAAATGGGGAAGAAGAAGATATCAAAGAAAAACTCCAAGAAGCGCAAAGGCGTAAAACCGAAAGTAGCTCGTGATCAATGTCTACAATGCAAGAAGTCTGGACACTGGAAGAAGGATTGTCCAGAGCTTAAAACAGAACCCTCATGTACGCTTTGTATTTTTCCAATTATTGACATCTCATTAGCCTTAGATGCAAATAGTGGATGGGTGTTAGACACTGGCAGTCCCACTCATATTTGCAATTCCCTGCAGGAAATGAGGGTTAAACGAAGGCTGAATAAAAGGGAGATCCATCTTAGAGTTGGCAATGGCGAGACATTGGATGTCAAGGCCATAGGAACTGTTGTTCTAGATCTTCCAAATGGATGTAAATTAGATTTGCATGACTGTTATTATGTTCTATCACTTATCAAACAAATAATATCACTGCCTATATTAGATAAAGAGTGATATAAAATAAACATTAAGGATGAAACTTTATGTTTGTATGATAAATAAAATTATTAAAATGTGAATGTTTTTTATCAAACGGTCATTATGTTTTGGAAACATGTAGAGATGTCTTTAATATAGAGAAAAATACAAGTAGGAAGTCTGAACTAAATAATACTGAATTATGGCATATGAGATTGGGCCATATTGGTGTTAGACGTCTATCCAAATTGGTGAATGATGGATTGATTGAAAATCTTACCTTAGATCCTTATCCGATTTGTGAGTCATGTATCCAAGGAAAGATGACAAAGGCCCAATTTCAAGGTGTTGGACACCGTGCTGGAGATTTACTGGAGCTAATACACAGTGATGTGTGTGGTCCATTAAATCATGCCGCTCATGATGGTTCCACATACTTTGTGACTTTCACAGATGACAAGTCTAGATATGGATATGTTTATCTGATGAAACATAAGTCAGAAACATTTGACAAGTTCAAAATATTCCGAAACGAAGTAGAAAAACAAACCAGTAAATTTATCAAATGCCTTAGATCAGATCGAGGCGGTGAATACATGAGTGAAGAATTCAAAAATTATTTAAGGGAGAATGGAATTCTCGCCCAATATAGCCCACCAGGAACATCTCAACACAATGGAGTGTCTGAGCGTAGAAATCGTACTTTATTGGATATGGTGCGATCCATGATGAGCTATATAGATCTTCCTTATTTCCTTTGGGGTTACGCTTTACAAACTGCTGCCTACATACTTAATAGGGTTTCATCAAAAGCTATTTCTACGACCCCCTATCAGTATGGTTCGGTAGAAATCCAAGTCTTAAGCATTTAAGGATTTGGGGTTGTCCTGCATACGTTAGAATTGCGCAGCGGGATAAACTAGCACCCAGGGGGTATAAATATAGGTTCGTTGGATATCCTGATAATTCCATGGGATATCAATTCTACGATTCCGAACAACGAAATGTATTTGTTGTTCGCTTTGCAAATTTTCTTGAAAAGTAATTTTTGAGAGAAAGTGGGAATTGTAGAGAGATTAAACTTGATGAGTTTGATCCCAACATTAAGAAACCTGAGATGGAACCAGAGATCCAATAAGGTGAATGATCTACAACACAGGTTCTACGTAAGTCGAATAGAATATCAAGGCCTCATGAGAGACTATTTTTAACATCTGATGTGAGCCTTGATGTCCTCCTCTTGGAGGAAACAGATCCGACTACGTATAAGGAAGCGATATTGAATATCGATTCGGGAAAATGACAGGAAGCCATGAAATCCGAAATGGATTCAATGCATGCCAATCAAGTCTGGGACTTAGTTGAACTTCCTGAAGGAGTTAAACCTATTGGTTGTAAATGGGTTTACAAAAGGAAGCGAGGGCCCGATGGAAAGGTGGAAACCTTTAAGGCCCGACTGGTAGTGAAAGGTTACACTCAACGTCCTGGGATTGACTATGAGGAAACTTTTTCACCAGTAGCCATGCTAAAATCCATTAGGATTCTTTTAGCCATTGCTGCATATCACGACTATGAGATATGGCAGATGGATATGAAAACCGCTTTCCTAAATGCATTCCTTGAAGAAGATATCTATATGGAACAATCAGAGGGTTTCATATCCAGCGAGACTTCAAACTTGGTTTGTAAGCTCCAAAAGTCTATTTGTGGACTTAAACATGCATCCCAAAGCTGGAATCGTCGTTTTGATGAGATAATTAGATTATTTGGATTCATCAAAAATGAGGAAGAACCATGTGTTTATAAGAAAGTTAGTGGGAGCATGATAGTTTTCCTAGTCTTGTATGTACATGACATCCTTATCATAGGAAATGATATAGGGATGATGCAAAGTGTGAAAGCCTTGTTGGGTTTCTAGGTTAGTACCAAGATCGATTTAAGCATAGAAATCATGTGTGAATACAGTAATAAGTATGGCGGAATCATACTTACATTGATCGGCTTTGCGATGCGAGGAACAATAAAACTTTTGCTCCATGTTTGTGCTCCTCCAAATTCGGTCAACTCCATGGATGGATCTCCAAGCTCCAAGCTTTGTGTTGTGATTTCATGCTCATGAGTTTGTTTCCATATCACCTTGGTTGACTCTTCATGTGCTAGGATTGGAAAATTTGCCACAAATTTTCCCATGGTTTCTTCTTGTTCTCGGCCTAGCAAGAAAATGGAGAAGAAAATGGCCCTTGGCCGATTCTTGAGGGAGAAGATAGAGAGAATGATATGTTGTCCATTTGGTTTCCAAAACCTAATAAACTTATTCCAAAAGTGTGGCCATATTTTGGTATTAGGCTTTCAAAAAGTCAAACCAAAATTTGGAGCCAAAATTTGCAATTAATGTCTTCAACTACTCACATCACTCATGAATAGTGACTGGTTGTCAATCACTCAAAGTGACAAGACATCCATCACTTGAATGACGAGTGATGTGACTCGTGATGTGACTTGTGGGCCGCACTTGAATTCGAAATGCGAGTGGGCCAGCAAGCACTCCCGGGCTCGGGTTCGCTAATTCCGAATTAACGAATTTTTCATTGCGACGTAATTAAATCAAATTTAATTAAATATTTTGCCTAGCAAAATTACTATTCACGTCGCTAACAAATTAATTCTAAATTAACTCGTTCGCCCGAATTAAAATATAATTTTAATTCCGCGTCGAAATCCAATTTCGAATAATATATCGAATATATTATTTGATCGATTAATTCCAAATTAATCGTTCTCTCTCTTTAATAATATTTTATCTCAGATAAAATATCTCAGTAATTAATCCCAGATTAATTTTCTCTCTTTTATAATTAATCCCAGATTAATAAAGTGCGAGTGATACGTCATCGGTGAATCTTCGGGAAGCGACCCATGAGATCCACGGATATGTTGGCAGTAAATTCGGTCGTCGGACTATCCGAACACGTACGTACCTAGTACTGCGTTTTTACCAATTTGCAAGACATTGTTGGCTTCTAGCAAAGCATCGTGCCTACTCAATTCTCCAGAAATATTCTTAAAGGAATATGTGATCTATATCAGGCGTAGTATACGTAGTATTGCGTATTACGATCCAGTATCGGATGTCACGTGTTAGGCCTGGGGCTCGAATTATGTATGCCCCGTACGAAGCACATATCAAATCTCTGGTAACTAGTCTCTATAATCGGATAAACATGACCTAGTCATAATATCCTGATAGCTGCAGCATAAAAGAGCACCAGTTCTGTATCCTACGTGATCATCATCTCCACTATGACTGGAGTGATACTTCCATCTCGACATCACACCCAATACACTACGATTCTCAATACACCCAGAAGAGGCGTACACAGAACCTGTTAAAGCCCTGGACGAGCAAAACCAAAGTATATTGATTGTCGCAAGTATTAGCGGTGCAAGTCTCAGGTTAAGACCAAATACACCTACCCTGATTCGGACTTCCATAGACGCATAGTCATACTACCAATGGAATTCTGAGGGGTCTATCCAGAGCGAAGCTGTTCCCGTACCATCGGTAAACACAACTTCCTATTACACTTGCATGAGTATCTTATACCCAAATATATGATAACTATGATGTTATGCTCCCACAACGTGCACAAGTGTAATACTAGTCTTTTACGCATTATCGATGTCCAATCTCGATAATACTCCGACTATGGATATTTAATGATTAAACCTTTCACCGATTGTATTATAGGAATATCATTTCCAAGAAATGATATATCATCATTTCTTAGGACATTCAATGTCAGTGCGCTCTCACTAACCTTCTTATATACACAAGAATCATTTTCGTTTTGAATTAAATCATGTACCATTATGATTACATCAAAACGATAATTCCAAGAACGTTATGCTTGCTTCAATCCATAAATGGATCGAATAACTTACAAACCTTGTTTGCTCGTTTTGGTACGACAAAACCGTCAGGATGTTATAAACATCCTCCAGAAGATTTCCTTTTAAGGAAAGCGATTTTGACGTTCCTACTGCCATATTTCATAAATGAAACATGCAGCATCAGCAAGCATTATCCAAATGGATTTAACCATGGCAACAAGTAAAAGGTTTCGTCGTAATCGACACAATATTGATAACGATACATTTTCGCTATAAGCCTAGCTTAGTACGTTGGTATGTTGTCTTCCATGTATGTCTTCCTTGAAGACTTATATAGTACCAATAGGCACAATGCCTTCCGGTACTACAACCAGTGTCCAAACTTGGTTGGTATACATGGAATCCATTTCGGACTTCATGGCATTTTGCCATTATAGGGAGTCGATACCTTGTATCACTTCCTCATATGTAGTCAGTTCGTATTCCTCAATAAGATTGACATCTTCATGAGGTGAGATCAGAAACCCATACCCCATGTTGTTTTCTGACTCTCTCCGACTTGCGCGGTTCTTGTGTATTCGAAGATTATTAGTATAGTTTCATCCCTGATGAACTATTTGTGTTCCATTAAGGAATCGATGCCTGGAATAGTATTACTCCGATTTTTTATCGAGTCTTACTTTCCTCCCACTTACCACTGCATATCGGTATCCTCTTAGGAAAACCGCATGGTGAGCAACAATTAAATTGTTCTAATGTGAGTTGTATAAGTACTATACTTTGGTTACCCTAGGATAACCCATAACTTAGGCACTTATCCGATTTGGGTTCTAGTTTGGTATCATCCAAACATATGCCTAGCATACCCAAATCTTCAGAAATCGGAAAACCTGGTTTCTTTCCTGTTCATATCTAATATGAAGTTTGTCTAACAGATTTTTATGGAACCTTATTCAAAATAAGTTTTGCACTGTTAATCTGTATCCCTTGAAGGAAATGGTAGCTCAGAGCGACTCATGATTAACCTTATCATGTCCAACAAAATTCAGTTTCTCAGTTCGGACACACCGTCAAATTGACTTGTTCCGGGAGGAGTCCTCATTGAAAAAATACTTTACTCTTTCAAGTATTTGAGAAACTTATTGCTTAAGTATTTTCCATCATGATCTAATCGTGACGTTTAATACTTTAACCGATCTGTTTGTCTACTTCGTGTCGAAACTCTTTGAATTCATCAAAAGTTTCTGATCCGTGTTTCAAAATAAACACATAACCATAACGCGATGCCACATCCGTAAAGGTCATGAAACATTCATATCCACCACTAGCCTAGCTAGACATGGGCCCACTTACGTCACTATGACTGATGGCTAACAGATCGGTGGCACTTGCACTTTTACCAAGTAAAAGGCACTTTAGGCACTTTGCCTAATAAACTAGATTCGTAGACATCATTTGAATAATATCAAATTCGTCCTAGTATCCACTCTTCGAAATTGTAGATATACAAGTCTTGTTAATTGTGTCCCAGACAACAATGCCACTTATAAGTCACAACTGATTAATTCAGTTTGAGCTATTTGTTTGTCATGTTATACGTTTGAGATTCATTTATATTCAAAATAAAAATATTGTTATTCACATCTAATGTGTTTATCTCAATATCATCTTTATAAATTAAAACACTTTAGTGTTCTAGAATATAAAGGTATACCCGCAACGGGTTAAACTCTGATATAGAGATGATATTTCTAGTCAAACTAGTTACATTGTAACAGTTTCCTAATTTAAGTACCTACCTGAAGGGTAGTTCCTAAACTTAGGTTTCTACGGTTAAAACAGCGACTCTTGTCTCGTTTCCGATTCGCAGATCAATCTCATCTGAAGTCAGTATCATGCTTGTCAGCAGATTCTGCACATCAGTACATATTTATGCACCATACTCAGTATCTAAAATCCAATTTTAATACTAGTAGTGAACATGTTAATGAAAAACATATTTGAAGTCGGAGCCTTGCACCGTCTTCAATTCCTTCATGTCTGCCTTGTCCATATGGCTGTCACGCTTCCAGTGACCCCGTCTGCCACAGTTTAGGCAGACATCTTGGGATATGTCCTTTGTCTTCCCAGAAGATTATAATGACTTTACCTTTGCCCCTTTTCCACACCCCATAAGCCTTTAGCCAAGCTTTGGCCAACTGAGATGTTGAAGTAAGATGCGTCTTGACCTTCTTGCCCTATTGCAAACTCTGGCTTTGTCTCCTTGAGTATGGCCATTAACTCTCCAAGAGTTTTCTATTGCAATTAATACTTCTAAGATCTAAGGATAGATCTATGAAGATCCTTCAATTTCAATATCATACTATAAGGATCTAATTCGTAGTTCTGACTAAGAAATTAAGGAGTCTTTGCGGCAAGCATAACAGATTAAGCACTAAAGTTATCATCACATGAATATTCAAATATCATGTTCTACTATTGCTCAACTCCGGGCTTAGGCTCGAGACGTCACTATATCAAATAAAGTAACTTCTCAGTTCCCAGGACTATTCTGAGATTTTATTCCCAATCTAAAATTAAAGCCATTTAAAGACATTTTCACCCAGGATTATATTTTAAACACTAATCTTTCAGTTATCTTGATTGCTATAGTCCAACTATCCAATCAACGATTTTAGGTACTATTAAATATAATGATTATTATAGTCCAACTATATAATCAACTATAATTTAAATTGGTTAAATTCAAATATATTGATTACTATAATCCAATTATATAATCAACTATAATTGAAGTAATTTGAATACAGTCCAACTGTTTAATTAAAACAACGATTAAATATTAGTCCAACTAATATATTAATTTATTTGACGAAAAATTGAAATGAGCGCGTATTGGCAAGTAACTAAACGAATATTGCAAATTTAATACTTGCCTCCCATTATTTTTCGGCGAGCCTCTAACCCTCTGTGGAGTACTCGGGAAACCTTGTTTCCTAGTGGGCTAGGATCCCGTTAAATAACACACAATCTTGACTTTGGCCAACAAATTGTATGATAATTAACTAGGTAGATCTCTAAGATCAATTGGATCACATCCAATTCCTAGATCCAGTAGGTGGACATCCAAGTCCGAAACATATATCATATATATGCCAATATATCCAATATATTCCCTAACCTTTTTTCCTCTGAATCAACTAAGCCTTGGCTTTGGCACAACAAACTTAATGATCCCAGTTAAGCGGAACCCATTGACCTTGGAAAGCTTCGTAATCGATGTCGATGAACAAGAAGTGATCTTGACTTTGGCCAACAAATCACAACTTGGACAAGACACCGATATGGAACAAAGCTTTCATGATTCAAACACATCCACGACGGACAAAGGTCTTGACTTTGGCCAACAAACCAGTGACAATCTTGGATCTTGAGTAAGAATCACTCAATGGAAGGAAAAATGCTTAATATATGTTGAGGGTTTTTCGCGTAATTGGCAACCAATTAATTATCTTTGTTAAGGTCTCATCATCATACACCCTTAAACATGCATTCTAAAAACATAATAAGGCACGTATAAATAAAATAATAATGATATGCGGATGGATACTTAACACATTGTTCCTAGAACAAATCTCTCCATTTCCTCTCTCATGCTAGCACAAGTATTACTTCTACCCAATTACATAACACTTCTAAAGAAACCTCATTTACATTGAGGGGAATAGGTGAGAATAGAAATACAAAGGGTCAGAGGTAATAGGCTGGACATGCAGGTCCATTTAATAAATTCTAAATTTATTACAATAATTTCCAAAATTGCCCTCACCCATCTAATATCCATCCGATATACATTATTCATACATCGCATCCATGTATTCACACAAGCATGTTATCAATCAATCTATCCAATTAATTAATCTGAAAATTAATGATCATCCAATGTTCAAACAACGATTTGATTTTGCGTGAGTCAAACTCGTTTTAAGAATAAGTACTCAAAGTACGAATTCACGAATTATATTAAACTACAACATTAAATCCAATTTAATTTGTATTTAATACTAATTCTATATTTAATTCTAAATAAATAATTACACTTTTTAATGTGCCTTTACGACTTAGATTCTAAATCTAATCGTTACGGGTCTCAAAGCCCGATTAACATCCAATGTTAATTTAATTAAAGTCCGATGAGCTTTTAATTAATTTCATAAGGCATGGATTTTGGTCAACATGGGTCAAATCCAAATACCAAAGCTCATTTAAGGAATCACCCTTATTTGCCAAGAAACCAATTTAGGCCCTTAGGCCCAATTAAAATTAAAGGTCCATTTATTATATTTGGACTTTATGGATATGGTTTTAGCCAAATACAACTTTACAAACCCAATTTCTAAATTAAGCCCAATTAAATTAAATCACAAAATTCCAAATTTCATAATTAATTAATTAAAGTGTATAGCCATAATTAATTAACCAATTAATATTTCCAAAACACCAATTTACTCAATTAATTATGCTTATCATCATCAACTTATGTCCAACACAATTGAATCAAAAATCATATCATTTTACATGCTACAAGTCACGACATTTATGGGAATTTTGTTCGATTCCGAATTCAATCCAATTAAATCCTAAATCAACATTTCCCAAGTCATTCAAACTCATCCAATGATTCAAAAAACAAAATCATCACACCTGACCTAGGGCAAGCATATGTTTCGGCCAAGCCTCAAATTTGGGGAAAAATTGATCCAATCCATTTTTCACAAAAATTGATCACAAACAACTCCAAGTCATCCATATATAAGCATGCTCAAACAAGTAATTTAGTCAAACATGCTCAAATCCAATTTAACCCAAATTTTTACCCTAAGTATATTTCATGCTCAAAATGGCTCAAGATACCATTGTTGGGTTTCTAGGTTAGTCCCAATATCGATTTAAGCATAGAAATCATGTGTGAATACAATAAGAAGTATGGCGGAATCATACTTACATTGATCGGCTTTGCGATGCGAGGAACAACAAAACTTTTGCTCCCTTGAAGCTCACGATTTTGGACTGTTTTTGTGCTCCTCCAAATTCGGTAAACTCCATGGATGGATCTCCAAGTTCCAAGCTTTGTGTTGTGATTCCATGCTCATGAGTTTGCTTCCCTATCACCTTGGATGACTCTTCATGTGCTAGCATTGGAAAATTTGCCACAAATTTTCCCATGGTTTCTTCTTGTTCTCGGCCTAGCCAAAAAATGGAGAAGAAAAAATGGCCCTTGGCCGATTCTTGAAGGAGAAGAGAGAGAGAGAATGATATGTTGTCCATTTGGTTTCCGAAACCTAATACACTTATTCCAAAAGTGTGGCCAAATTTTGGTATTAGGCTTTCAAAAAGTCAAACCAAAATTTGGAGCCAAAATTTGCAATAATGTCTTCAACTACTCACATCACTCATGAATAGTGAATGGTTGTCAATCACTCAAAGTGACAGGACATCCATCACTTGAATGACGAGTGATGTGATGCGTGATGTGACTTGTGGGCCGCACTTGAATTCGAAATGCGAGTGGGCCCGCAAACACTCTCGGGCTCAGGTTCGCTAATTCCGAATTAACGAATTTTCCGTTGCGACGTAATTAAATCAAATTTAATTAAATAATTTTGTCTAGCAAAATTACTATTCAGGTCGCTAACGAATTAATTCTAATTAACTCGTTCACCCGAATTAAAATCTAATTTTAATTCCGCATCGAAATCCAATTTCGAATAATATATCGAATATATTATTTGATCGATTAATTCCAAATTAATCGTTCTCTCTCTTTAATAAATATTTTATCCCAGATAAAATATCTCTGTAATTAATCCCAGATTAATTTTCTCTTTTTTATAATTAATCCCAAATTAATAAAGTGCGAGTCATACGTCATCGGTGAATCTTCGGGAAACGACCCATGAGATCCTCGGATATGTTGGCAGTAAATCCGGTCGTCGGACTATCCGAACACGTACGTACCTAGTGAAGGGGTTATTTAGGGGGGGTTATCCGGTAACGCAACGGAAGCGGTGAAAATCCGATTTTCAGATTTCAAAACTTTTTCTCGGATAAATTAAATAAACATATTTATTTAACATTCCAATAATCAAATTATGAAAATAAATTCAATAAAACATTTTTAGGTGAATTTACCGAAATACCCTTGCTTTGTATTTTTGTCCGTTTTAGTCCGAAATTGATCCAATCAATTTTGAATGATTCTAAATCATTTCTAAGATGAACTTATGATGTTCAAAACATCAAAACACCAAAGCAACCAAAATCCCCAAATTTCCTACACAAAGCCGAGAGCACCATTTGGTGCCAAATTGTGCATTTTGCACTTTCATGCTTCAAGACACATCCAAATGATATCCAATCAACATGAAACTTTATATGCATCATATACACACATAAATACACAACATATATGAAAACCCCCAAATTTGGAGTTAGTCATAAACCCTAATTTTTTCAATTTCCTCAAATTGAACAAATTAGACCATATACATTAAATCAATTGTTTCAATCATCAATATTACATCCAATTTAAGTCTCAACACAATGAAACAACTCAAGATCAAATCTAGGTCATTTAAGAGTGGGTCAACAACTCTAGAATAGCAACATGGTTTCATAAACCTTAAAAGATTATATATAACTACAATAGTCATATCCTTTCTTCATTACACATGCTCTACCATTTCACCAAACTTTCCATCAACAAAAACATAAAGAATAAAGAAAGAAATAACCTAAGTATATCATATATGAAAGCCTAGATCCTAAGGAACAATTTCCTTACTAATAGCAAGTTTGAGAAAACTTACTAAAATCAAGCTTTCTTTGGATTTTTCTTTCTTTCTCAAAGTTCTTTAAGCTTTCTTCAATGGTGTCTCTTTTGTGAAATGTGTATTAGGTTAAGTGAAATGAAAAGCAAATGAAAACAATTTATACTTGCCAAAAATAAGCCTTGGCCGAAATTAACAAGACCAAATGCAACAAATATAAATTTCAATTTCATTTAACCTTTATCACTTTATCAACTTGCATAAATATCTATTATAACCTTTATTAGATATTTATTTTGGTCAACAATTGCAACTAATGTCATTTACTTTAATTATCCTAACATAAGATATTTATATTTTAATTAATTTAATCATTTAACAATTAAATAATTAATTAATTAATCAAATACAAATATATTAAATATATGTATAATATTTACATTAAATATTAAAAACATATATTCATTTAGGAAATAAGTCAAATAACTCATTTTGACTATTAATTAATGTGTATTTAAATTAATCAAGTATTAAATGTAAATACACAATAATTAAGTAAATGACTATCTAGTGTCTTTAGCATGTATCTTGCGTTTAACCATTAAACGACTTTATAAATAATCAATATTATTTATTATGTTGCTCTAGTGCTCAACGAGTATGTTTCATTATTGAGACTCTCTAGGTTCAGGTATATCCGTCACGAAATCAATTTCATGTCCATAATCTATCCACCCGTAGATTATGACGATCACGGATAATCTCGCTAAACCATACAGGTCGAGGTCATCGCAAATGTATAATTCCTCCTCCGTCACAGGTATCCGGATAAATCCCAGAGATATAGATATGAACGTCAAATCTCTATCGGGATTATCCAGTCGACTATTCTATTAGCAATCTCAAAAAGAACGTTTAGAACTAGCTTCTAAACTTACCACGGGCCCATGGTTTTATCTGATTGCTAATCATATGGACTACCTATGCTCTGGTACACAGAACTGACGGATCCTATCTTGATACACATAGGACACCCTGAGGATCTATCTACACCACAACGAACAGGCGGAGGTCTGATCTAAATAGATCGGTGACGTGACTGCCGTCTAAGTGTAGAAGATGTCTCATGTGCCCACAATGGCATCTCAAGTCTAAGAATCACAAGTGCTACTCAACCCAAGAAGATTCTTATTGACGCTGGTGTACCATCCATTAAGAATCTTCGGTGAGTCGTTCAGTGTTTATCCGCTATAAACACCTACATGTCTATACTAGTCTCCAAGACTTATGGTTCATTGAGAAACCATTGGAATCATATATTCCAGTATACGACATGTACCGGTCTCAACGGGTTTACTGTACTGACCAAGTAGTGTAAACCTTGACCAGGAACTGTCTGAGAATGACAACGTCATGATACTACTCAATGTCCGTTGCGACGCTTTTGCAACTGTACCATGACTAATCATTCTAAGGTCATTACGTCTTTACCATATAAAAGAATAGATTATATTATAGAAACTGCATATATTATTACTAATAATAATGTTTTACAGAAGTATTTAACAAAATACAACCGGGAATTGGCGCTCTGAGCACCAACCCCTACACCTAGTACTACGTTTTTACCGATTTACAAGACATGGTTGGCTTCTAGCAAAGCACCGTGCCTACCAAATTCTCCAGAAATATTCTTAAAGGAATATGTGATTTATATCAGGTGTAGTATATGTAGTATTGCGTATTACGATCCAGTATCGGATGTCACGTTCTAGGCCTGGGGCTGGAATTGTGTCTGCCCCGTACGAAGCACATATCAAATCTCTGGTAACTAGTCTCTATGATTGGATAAACATGACCTAGTCATAATATCCCGATAGGTGCAGCATAAAAGAGCACCAGTTCCGTATCCTACGTGATCATCATCTCCACTATGACTGGAGTGATACTTCCATCTCAACATCACACCCAATACACTACGATTCTCAATATACCCAGAAGAGGCGTACACATAACCTGTTAAAGCCCTGGACGAGCAAAACCAAAGTATATTGATTGTCGCAAGTATTAGCGGTGCAAGTCTCAGGTTAAGACCAAATACACCTACCCTGATTCGGACTTCCATAGACACATAGTTATACTACCAATGGAATTCTGAGGGGTCTATCCAGAGCGAAGCTGTTCCCGTACCATCGGTAAACACAACCTCCTATTACACTTGCATGAGTATCATATACCCAAATATATGAGAACTATGTCGTTATGCTCCCACAACGCTCACAAGTGTAATACTAGTCTTTTACGCATTATCGATGTCCAATCTCGATAATACTCCGACTAGGGATATTTAATGATTAAACCTTCATGGATTGATATTGTCTCATATCATCTCAATCCGGAACTAATCATATGGACCTTCTATCATTTATACATCTTGGTAATCTAATTACAAATGATAAAAGGGCAATTTCCTTTGTCACATTGTTAATTATACAACAACATCATGATCTGTACAAATAGTAATGTTATGGGTCATAATTTTCCAACAAGCCTACCTTTGCAAGAACTTCTCTATGAAAGATATGGGTGATGCTTCCTATATACTAGGTATAAGGGCTCTACCGAGATAGAGTCATAAGCTTATAAGGTTGTCACAATCGACGTACATAGACAAAATATTAGAAAGGTAC
>SKCR01030000.1:0-49014 GCA_019454045.1 Zanthoxylum bungeanum
CGAATTTTGTTAGACATAATAAGGTTAATCACGAGTCGCTTTGAGCTACCATTTCCTTCAATAGGATATGTATTAACAGTGCAAAACTATTTAGAATAAGGTTCCATATAAATCTGTTTGACAGATATCGTATAGGATATGAACAGGAAAGAACGAGGTTTCTCATCTTGACAATTTGGGTATGCTAGGCATAACGTTTGGATGATAGCAAACTAAGGACCCAAATTGGAAAAGTGCCAATATAGGTTATCCTATGGGAAACCATAAGTATAGTACTTATACATCTCACATGAGAACAATGTGATTGTTGCTCTCCATGCGGTTTTCCTAAGAGGAATACCGATATGCAGTGGTAAGTGGGAGGATAGTATAACTCGATGAAAATCGGAGTAATACTGTTCTAGGCACTGAATCTTAATGGAACATATATAATTCATCAAGGATGAAACTATACCATTAATCTTCGAATACACAAGAACAAAGGAAGTGATACGAGGTATCGACTCCCTATTATGACAAAGTGTCATGAGTCCGAAATGGATTCCATGTATATCAATAAGTTTGGATACTAGTTGACGTACCACAAGGCATTGTGCCTATTGGTACTATAAGTCTTCAAGGAAGACGTACATGGATGGCAATATACCAACGTATAAAGCTAGGCTTTTAACGGAAATGTATCGTTATCGACATTGTGATTGATTACGATTCAACCTTTTACCTATTGCCACTGTAGATCCATTTGGATGATGCTTGCTGACGCGAGCATAAGTTCTTGGAATTATCATTTTGATGCAATCATAATGGTGTATGATTTAATTCAAAACGAAAATGATTCTAGTGTAAATAAGAGGGTTAGTGGGAGCGCACTGACAGTGGCTGTCCTATAAAAAAAAAAATAAATAAATAAATGTCGGCGAAAGCTTGGCTTTCGAAATACTCTCGTGGAACCGTACATTGAAAAATGTACAAGACCTGGTGTATCATACGCTTTGAGCATATGGATTCACAAACAGGACAATCCGAGTGATAGTCACTGGATTGATGTAAGGAACATCCGTTAGTATCTTAGAGAACTAAGGATGCTGTCTTAGTCTATGGAGTAGGAGAACTTGAAGTGACTGGGATCACTGTAGCAAGTTTCCTATAACCGATAAAGACGACTAAAAGTCGCAAACGGTACTATACAGTTTGAATAACGGTGCAGTGAGCTGGAAATATTCCGAGCAAGATAACTGTGCCGAATTAACAACAAATGCGGATTATTGCTGCAGCTGAGGCAGCAATAGAAGCCATTTGGATCGATAATAAATCTAATTAGATTAGATATAGTTCTGTTAGCAGCTGAGCTAGGCGTCAGCACAGGCTAAAGAATTAAAGGTCTCATCGACGATCCAGATATATACTTCTATATCATCTGATTCGTTCGGATCATACATCGTGGCGATGTGATGATCGTGTAAATCGCGTCAGACGATAATTAAGCAAATCCGCTGACGAAAACCTTTCCTCAGTAATTTGAGCGAATTGTACATAGTTCGGGTGTTAGACGCTCGAGTGACTGGCTATGTGCCAAGTGGGAGATTGTTGGATAATATGACCCATAGCGTCACTATTTGTACAGATCATGGTGTTGTTGTACAAATTAACTATGTGACAAGGAAATTGCACTCTCATCATTTGTGATTAGATCACCATAGATATATAAATGAAGAGAGTCCATATGATTAGTTCCTGGATTGAGATGATATGAGACAGTATCAATCCCCGAAGGATTAATCATTAAATATCCCTAGCCGAAGTATTATCGAGACTGGACATCGATAATGCGTAATAGGCTAGTATTGCACTTGTGCGCGTTGTGAGGGCACAACGGCATAGTTCTCATATATATAAGTATTGGATACTTATGCAAGTGCGATAGGAGGTTTGTTTCACCGATGGTACGGGAAACAGCTTCGCTCTGGATAGACCCCTCGGAATCCCATTGGTATTATGACTATGTGTCTATGGGAGGCCGAAATCGAGGTAGGTGTGTATAGTCTTAACCTGAGACTTGCATCGCTAATACTTGCGATAATCGGTAGACTTTGGTCTTGGTGGTACAGGGCTTTAACCGGTTCTGTGTACACACCGCTTCTGGGTTTATCAGAGAGTCGTAGTGTATTGGGTGTGTGATGTCGAGACGGAAGTGTCACTTCTTCAGTCATATTGAGTTGATGTCACGGAGTCAGGCAGGATAGCTATGAGTCTCTTGAGTGTTGCGCAACCAATCGGGATATTGTGACCAGGTCATGTATATCCGATTATAGAGACTATGTTACCAGACATCCGACATGTGCTTCGGACGGGGCAGACACTTATCCAGCCCCAGCCCTAGCACGTGATTATCCGATACTGGGCCGATATACACAATACTACGGTATACTACGCTTGATACAGATCTATATATTCCTGTAAGAATATTTCTGGAGAATTGGGTAGGCATGGGGCGTTTTGCTAGAAGGCTAACCTTGTCTTGTAAATCGATATAACGTAGTACGAGGTACTTACGTGTTCGGACAGTCCGACGATCGTATTTACTGCCAACATATCCGGAGATCTCATGGGTCGGTTCCTGAAGATTCACCGATGACGTATTACTCGCACTTTGATTAATCTGGGATTAATTAGAAGAGAGAGATAGAATTAATCTGGGATTAATTCGATGAGAGAGAAAATTAATCTGGGATTAATTGCGGAGATATTTTATCTGGGATAAAATATTAATTAAAGAGAGAGAACGATTAAGGAATTAATCGATAAAATTAATATATTCGATATATTAATCGAAATTGGATTTTTGACGCGAATTAAAATTAGATTTTAATTCGGGCGAACGAATTAATTTAGAATTAATTCGTTAGCGACGTAAATAGTGAATTCGCCAGGCGTAATCACTTAATTACGACGCGACGGAAAATTTGTTAATTTGGAATTAAGCCCGAGAGTGATTGCGAGCGCATTCGCATTTCGAATTCGAACGCGGCACGCGAGTCACATCAAGCGTCAAATCGCTAGTCGCGTCAATCGTCAAATTAATTGTCACTTTGAGTGATGTGACTTGACAATATGTCACTTTAATAAAGTGAATAGATGTGATGTGACTTAAAGTTAAAAGTTGAAATGATGAAAAGCTTTATTGTTTTAACTTTTGACTTTTGAATTAAAAAGATAAGATATATATATGTTTTATTGATTTTACTTGGTAAAGAAAATAAAAAAAATATATATATTAAAAATCTTTTTCTCTCTCTCACACGCACAGTACACGGTAGAGGCTTGGAGCCAAAACGTTTTTCTCTCTTCCCTCTCTTTTCTCTCCTCTCATCTCACGGCTTCAAGCCGATTTCTTCTTCAATTTTTCTGGTTCACCGAATTTTTGAGAAGCAAAATGGAAGATGATAAGTGCTAGCACACACCTTGAGTGATACAAAGGTGATAGGGAAGTGAGTTTGTGAGCTTGGAAGCTTGAAGCTTGGAGCTTCAAAGGATCTCATCAATGGCCGAACTTGGAGGAAGCCGAACCAGCCCCACCATGCGTCCACAGCAGTTCACAGAAGCCATTGCCGAGCTTGGAGGGAGACAAAATCGCACCTTGTTCTTCATTCATCAAAACCGAAATTCAATGTGAGTTTATTCCGCACCTCCTTTGATGTGTTCATATGTGGTTTTTTATGCATGATTTGTGATCCTTGGGACTTTGATTAAACACTTTCACCCCAGGCCTAGCATGTGATCATCCGATACTGGATCGATGTACGCAATACTACGGTATACTACGCTTGATATAGATCTTATATTCCTATAAGAATATTTCTGGAGAATTGGGTAGGCATGGCGCTTTGCTAGAAGCCAACCTTGTCTTGTGAATCGGTAAGAACGTAGTAAGAGGTACGTGCGTGTTCGGATTATCCGACGACCGTATTTACTGCCAACATATCTGGAGATCTCTTGGGTCGCTTCCCGAAGATTCACCTATGATATTTGATTCGAACTTAATTAATCTTGGATTAATTGCGGAGAAACTTTATCTCGGATAAAGTGCCTTATTTAGAGAGAGTGAACGATTAATTTGGAATTAATCAGTAAAATTATTATATTCGATATAATAATTGAAATTCGATTTCGACGCGAAATTAAAATTAGATTTTAATTCGGGCATACGAGTTAATTTAGAATTAATTCGTTAGCGACGTAAATAATAATTTCGCTAGGCGCGATTATTTATTTAAATTCGATTTAATTAACGTCGCGACGCAAGTTCGGTATTTCGGAAATATCGAACCCGAACGCGTGAGTGCACGTGGGCCCGCTTTCATTTGGAAACGTGTGGGGCCCACATGACACATGTCATTATATGTATTATTTTATTGATAATGCATTGCATGGTGATAGTGTATAATACACTCAATTGTTATGCATGGAATTTGAGTGTTTGACACTCTAAGCCTTTGCATGGTTTGTGTCATAGATTTATTATTATTTAATAAATATTATGGCATAAATATAAATTGATTTTTGGTATCAAAAATCAACAAGAAAAATCTCTCTTCTCTCTCTCACATTGCCGAAAACTGCATGCAGTTTTTTGGTCTTCATCTTCTTTATTTTGGTTGCCAAAAAGCTTGAAGATAGTGTGGTTGTTTGGAACATCTTCTCACATGCAAGGCTAGCACCTTCAAGGGATCCGAAGAGGTGATAGGGAAACCATCATAGAGCTTGGAATACACAAAGCTTGGAGCTTTCCACATCTTGTCTTCCTTGGCCGAAAATCATCTACCTTGGAGCTTCCATCTTGGCTTGATTTTCTACATCACAAAAGCTTGGTAAGTATGATTCCGCCATACTTCATCTTTTATATATATTCATTATTGTATTTCACATGCTTAATCTTTTCTTGGGACATATTATAGAAACCAACAACAACTCCACGTACCACTTGAGTAAACGGCACACTCTTTTGTTTTATGTTGCTTCGGTTTATTTATTTTTCGTTATTTGAATTCCGCATGTTACTTTTGTATGTATGATACAATCGAGCGCACGAGCTTAGTAAGTCGGATTAAAGGTCCCCTATTTGGAGGGGTTAAAATCCTTTACCACAATGCTTTGCCACGCCGGTTGATGTGTGTTCGGTTGGATATAAGATATGTTCAATCGGGCATACTAAGTTTGATGTGATTACCTTTATTTTTATATGTATGATACAATCGAGCGCACGAGCTTAGTAAGTCGGATTAAAGGTCCCCTATTTGGAGGGGTTAAAATCCTTTACCACAATGCTTTGCCACGCCGGTTGATGTGTGTTCGGTTGGATATAAGATATGTTCAATCGGGCATACTAAGTTTGATGTGATTACCTTTATTTTTATATGTATGATACAATCGAGCGCATGGGCTTAGTAAGTCGGATTAAAGGTCCCCTATTTGGAGGGGTTAAAAGCCTTTACCACAATGCTTTGCCACGCCGGTTGATGTGTGTTTGGTTGGATATAAGATATGTTCAATCGGGCATACTAAGTTTGATGTGATTACCTTTATTTTTATATGTATGATACAATCGAGCGCATGGTCTTAGTAAGTCGGATTAAAGGTCCCCTATTTGGAGGGCTTAAAATCCTTTACCACGATGCTTTGCCACACGGGTTGATGTGTGTTCGGTTGGATGTGAGATGAGTTCAATCAGATACATGAGGTCCCACATTATGGATTTGTTGGTCTATGAATATGTTGCATGCATCAGGTCTGGTTCCGTTCAAACGCGTTCTCGAACGCCACACGAACGTGAACCTTCTGTTTACCGTTCGAACGCGTTCTCGAACGCTATGCAAACGCGCACACATTTTCTTAGTTTCATCATACATCATGTCTGGTTCCGTTCGAACGCGTTCTCGAACGCTATACGAACGTGAACCTTCTGTTTACCGTTCGAACGCGTTATCAAATGCTATGCGAACGCGCACGCATCTTCTTAGCGTTTCATGCATCAGGTCTGGATCCGTTCGAACGCGTTCTCGAACGCTATACGAACGCGAACCTTCTGTTTACCGTTCGAACGCGTTCTCGAACGCTACGAGAACGCGCACCCACTGAACTGAGTTATTTTCATCAGATTTCATACATAATTGTCCCTAGTAGCTATTCCTTCGTATGATAAACCTGATTTTTTCTATGCATTATGCAAGATTGTGTATGTGTCGTTCATCTGTATTCCCCACATGTATGAGTATAATGTGTTTATTAACTTGTATGCTTGCCGTATGTTAATCTTTATGTATGCAAATTGAGACATAGATCACATACTAATAGGCTGTATGCAAATTTGGATATGTGTTACATGTAAATTTAGATGAACTTGTTGATGTATGCACGTGAATTTAGAAGCATGATACTCTTGGAAATAAGCGTTACTTAAACTTGATTAAATTATTACATAAATCCTTTCATTACAAGTGACATAAGTAAGGGACCATTCTGAACCCAACGGTTTGAGGTCTTCCCTTGCGAGGGGTGAGTGCGGCCTTAAATCTCATTTTCCTGGTTCACACCAGGTGGCGACTCCATTATTCTCCGGTTTAGTCCCCCAGACAATTCCGTACTCCCAACCAGGCCGCGAGCCTGGAACAGCATGCGTCGCCCAGTTCCTGTGTCCCACACCTTGGCTTTGGCACAACAAACTTAATGATTCCAGTTAAGCGGGACCCATTGACTTTGGAAAGCTTCGTAATCGATGTCGATGGACAAGAAGTGATCTTGACTTTGGCCAACAAATCACAACTTAGACAAGACATGCGATATGGAACAAAGCCTTCATGATTCAAACACATCCGCGATGGACAAAGGCCTTGACTTTGGCCAACAAACCAGTGCCAATCTTGGATTTTGAGTAAGAATCACTCAATGGAAGGAAAACGCTTAATATATGTTGAGGGTTTTTCGCGTAATTGGCAAACAATTAATTATCTTTGTTAAGGTCTCATCATACACCCTTAAACATGCATTCTAAAAACTTAATAAGGCGCGTAATAAATTAATAATGATATGCGGATGGATATTTAACACATTTTGTTCCTAGAACAAATCTCTCACTTTCCTCTCTCCCGCTAGCACAAATCTTACTTCTACCCAATTACATAACACTTCTAAAGAAACCTCATTTACATTGAGGGGAATAGGTGAGAAGAGAAATACAAAGAATCAAGAGGTAATAGGCTGGACACGCAGGTCGAATTTAATAAATTCTAAATTTATTACAACAATTTTCAAAATTGCCCTCTCTCATCTAATATTCATCCGATATACATTATTCATACATCACATCTATGTATTCAAACAAAGCATGTTATCAATCAATCTAATCCAATTAATTAATCTGAAATTAATGACCATCCAATGTTCAAACAACGATTTGATTTGCGCGAGTCAAACTCATTTTAAGAATAAGTACACAAAGTATGAATTCTCGAATTATATTAAACTACAATATTAAATCCAATTTAATTTGTATTCAATACTAATTCTTTATTTATTCTAAATTAAATAATTACACTTTATTAATGAGCCTTTGCGAGTTAGATTCTAAATCTAATCTAAACGGGTCTCAAAGCCCAATTAACATCCAATGTCAATTTAATTAAAGTTCAATGGGCTTTCAATTAATTTATAAGGCATGGAATTTGGCAACCAAAGCCCAATAAGGAATCACCATTTGCCAAAAATCAATTTAGACCCATTAGGCCCAATTAAAATTTTAAAGGTCCATTTTATTATATTTGGACTTTATGGAAATGGTTTTGGGCCCAATTGGATCCAACCAATTAACCTAAACCAAACTTGGCCCAACCAAGCCCATTAAGCCCAAATACAACTTTATTAGCCAAATTCCAAATTTAAGCCCAACTAATTAAATTACAAAATTTCAAATTTCACAATTTAATCAATTAAAGTGCATTAGCCATAATTAATTAGTCAAATTAACAATTCCAAAATATCAATTTACTTAATTAATTATGCTAATCATCATCAACACATGTCCAACATTATTGAATCAAAAAATCAATTCATTTCCATGCTTGTAACTCACGGCATTTTAGGGTTTTTTTGTTCAATTCTGATTTCAATCAAATTGAATCTCAAATCAACATTTCCCAAGTCTTTCAAACTCATCCAATGATTCAAAAAACAAAATCACCATGACATTTAGGGCACTAAACTTTCGGCCAAGCCTAAATTTTGGGGAAAATCCAATCCAATTCAATTTCCATCAAATTGATCATGCATAACACTATGTTATCATCATTCAAGCATACTTAGTCAAACAATTTCATCAAATCATGCTCAAATCAATTTTACCCAAATTTTACCCTAAATCAAATTTCATGCTTAATCAAGGCTTTTGATACCATTGTTGGGTTTCTACTATAGTCCCAAGATCATTCAAGCAATGAAAATAATGTGAATACAATAAAGAAGTATGGCAGAATCATACTTACAATGAATGGATTTGCGATGCGTTGAACACAAAATCAATTTCTTCAAGCTTTTCCTTGAAGCTCTCGGCAATGGCCTCCATTTTATGCTCCATGATTTCCGGTCAACTCCATTTGAAGATCTCCAAGCTCCAAGCTTAATAAATGGATTCCATGCTCAAGGGTTTGTTTCTCTATCACCTTTGAATGGCCCTTTCTGTGCTAGAATTGGAGAAAATTGCAACAAAATTCCCCTAAAACATTTCCTTGTTGCTCTCGGCATTAAAGGAGAAAGAGAGAAAATTTTGGCCCTTGGCCGAATAGAGAAGGAGAGAGAGAGAGAATATGGTAAAAAATTTTGTTGTGTGTGTTGTAATCTAATTACCAAAAGGAAAAGTCATATACCAAATGTATTAAAAAATGATATATGTCTTTCAATCCATCACACTTGAGTGTTTTGCACTCAACCATCAACCAACAACTTCCATCACATTAAAGTGATAAAGTTGACTAGTGATGTGACGCATGATGTGACTTGTGGGCCCCACTTGATTCGAAATGTGAGTGGGCCAGCAAACACTCCCGGGCTCGGGTTCGCTAATTCTGAATTAACGAATTTTCTGTTGCGACGTAATTAAATCAAATTTAATTAAATAATTATGCATAGTAAAATTACTATTCACGTCGCTAGCGAATCAATTCTAAATTAACTCGTTCGCCCGAATTAAAATCCAATTTTAATTCCGCGTCGAAATCCAATTTCGTTTAATATATCGAATATATTAATTTATCAATTAATTCCAAATTAATCGTTCTCTCTTTAAATAATATTTTATCCCAGATAAAATATCTCTGTAATTAATCCGAGATTAATTTTCTCTCTCTATTAATTAATCCCAGATTAATAATGTGCGAGTCATATGTCATCGGGGAATCTTCGGGAAGCGACCCATGCGATCCCCGGATATGTTGGCAGTAAATCCAGTCGTAGGACTATCCGAACACGTACGTACCTTGTACTACGTTTTTACCGATTTACAAGACATGGTTGGCTTCTTGCAAAGCACCGTGCCTACCCAATTCTCCAGAAACATCCTTACAGGAATAAAGGATCTATATCAGGCATAGTATACATAGTATTGCGTATTTCTGTCCAGCATCGGATGATCACGTGCTAGGTCTGGGGCTGGAATTGTGTCTACCTCGTACGAAGCACATGTCAGATGTCTGGTGACTAGTCTCCATAATTGGATATACATGACATTGTCATAATATCCCGATAGCTGCAGCATTTAAGAGAACCAGTCCCGTATCCTACGTGACCATCATCTCCATATGACTGGAGTGACACTTCCGTCTTGACATCACACCCAACACACTACGATTCCCAATATACCCAGTATTGGCGTTGACACAGAACCTGTTAAAGCCCTGTACGACCTCAACCAAATTTTATTGATTGTCGCAAGTATTAGTGGTGCAAGTCTCAGGTTAAGACCAAATACACCTACCCTGATTTCGGACTTCCATAGACACATAGTCATACTACCAATGGAATTTCGAGGAGTCTATCCAGAGCGAAGCTGTTTCCGTACCATCAGTAAACACAACCTCATATTACAATTGCATGAGTATCCAATACCCAAATATATGAGAACTATGCCGTTATGCTCCCATAACACGCACAAGTGCAATATTAGTCTTTTCCGCATTATCGATGTCCAATCTCTATAATACTTCGACTAGGGATGTTTTAATGATTAAACCTTCATGGATTGATACTGTCTCATATCTTATCAATCCGGAACTAATCATATGGACTTTTACCATTTATATATCCCGGTAATCTAATTACAAATGATAAAAGAGCAATTTCCTTTGTCACATAGTTAATTTGTACAACAACACCATGTTCTGTACAAATAGTGATGTTATGGGTCATAATTGTCCAACATTAAATCCAACAAGGTATTGATTTCTGACTTTTCCCTTCCGACGTCCGTTTCCCACGACTTCCGCAATTTAAAGAGTAGTGCCTCTGTATGAGGCTTATCATCGGGACTTATATGCAAAAATGCAGTGCCTACAGTAGCCCCCACTTTGATGGGACTTGTGCAGTGTGTGACAATGACAATCATATCAAAGTTATGCAATGTATTTTTACTTACCTGGCTCGCCAGCTGCCACTTGACTTGTCTGTTTCTTCGATCTGAGTTGATATGATGGTGAGGTGCTTTGACCCCAAGGTTCATCCCTGCAAGATGCTGCGATCTCTAGGAATCACTACCGAACTGAACTGAATGTGACGGCAAGGTGTTGTCGACCTCTGGGCTTTGTTCCCGAACAATCTGTGAGGTGGTCCATTCCCGAACCGTTACTGTGGTGTGGTCCATTCCCGAACCGTTACTGAGTTAAGATAATGGTCTTGTTCTCGATTTGTGGGTCTTGTTCCCGATTTGAGTTGAATGTCTTGTTCCCTGAATTGTGGGTCTTGTTCCCGTGGGTATTGTTCCCTGAATTGTGGGTATTTTCCCGTGGGTCTTGTTCCCGATTTGATTTGAGGGACTTGTTCCCTGAATTGTGGGTCTTGTTCCCGATTTGAGTTGAGGGTCTTGTTCCCTGAATTGTCGGTCTTGTTCCCGTGGGTCTTGTTCCCGATTTGCATTGAGGGTCTTGTTCCCTGAATTTTGGGTCTTGTTCCCGATTTGCTTTGAGGGTCTTATTCCCTGAATTGGGGGTCTTGTTCCCGATTGTGGGTCTTGTTCCCAAATTGAGTTGCGGGTCTTGTTCCCGATTGTGGGTCTTGTTCCCAAATTGTGTTGCGAGTCTTGTTCCCGATTGTGGGTCTTGTTCCCAAATTGAGCTGCGGGTCTTGTTCCCGATTGTGGGTCTTGTTCCCAAATTGAGCTGCGGGTCTTATTCCCGATTGTGGGTGTTGTTCCCAAATTGTGTTGTGGGTCTTGTTCCCGATTGTGGGTCTTGTTCCCAAATTGAGCTGCGGGTCTTGTTCCCGATTGTAGGTCTTGTTCCCAAATTGAATTGCGGGTCTTGTTCCTAAATTAAACTGCGGGTCTTGTTCCTAAATTGAATTGCGGGTCTTGTTCCTGATTGTAGGTCTTGTTCCCAAATTGTGTTGCGGGTCTTGTTCCCGATTATGGGTCTTGTTCCCAAATTGAGCTGTGGATCTTGTTCCCGATTGTGGGTCTTGTTCCCAAATTGAATTGGGGGTCTTGTTCCCTGGTTGTGGGTCTTGTTCCCAAATTGAATTGCGAGTCTTTTTCCCCGGGCTTTATTCCCGAGCTTTACTGAATGTGGGCTTTGTTCCCGAACTGTGTAGATAGTGGGCTTTGTTCCCGAGCTGTATTGAATGTGGGCTTTGTTCCCTGGGCTTTATTCCCGAACTGTGTTGACTGTGAGCTTTGTTCCCGAGCTGTACTGACTGTGGGCTTTGTTCCCTGGTCTTTATTCCTAAACTGTGTTGACTGTGGGCTTTGTTCCCGAGCTGTACTGAATGTGGGCTTTGTTCCCCGGGCTTTATTCCCGAGCTGTATAGAGATTGGGCTTTATTCCCGAACTGTGTTGAAATAGGGCTTTATTCCCGAACTGTGTTGAGAGTGGGCTTTGTTCCCTGGGCTTTATACCCGAACTGTGTAGAGAGTGGGCTTTGTTCTCGAACTATACTGAATGTGGGCTTTGTTCCCGAACTTGTGTTGATTGTGGGATTTATTCCCGAACTGAATTGATTGTGAGCTTTATTCCCTGGGCTTTGTTCCCGAACTTGTGTTGATTGTGGGCTTTATTCCCGAACTGAATTGGTTGTGGGCTTTGTTCCCGAACTGTACTGAATGTGGGCTTTATTCCCTGGGCTTTGTTCCCAAACTTATGTTGACTGTGGGCTTTATTCCCGAAATAAATTAATTGTGGGCTTTATTCCCGAACTATGCTGACTATGGGCTTTGTCCCCCGGGCTTTGTTCCCGAAAATGCTTGACTTTGCCGCTTTTTCCTTTTCTTCAAAACCCGCAGACAAAATAAAAAATGCATGTATGTGACGTGTATGCATGTATGCATGGATGTATTTCCTATTCCGATTGGTTAGGTCTTCCGTGTTCTCCCCGGTGCCATTTGCCTACAAATGTCTCTGGTCGCCCCCTAGGTCTGCTTATAATTTCCTTCTTTCGGTTCTACTCTGGTGATTGCTCAATTTTCTTTGGTCTCATGACTCAAGATTCCATTATGTCCCTTATTCGCGAGGTGGTAGATTGGTCGCCCCCATACTCGGTTTAGCTTTCTGTTTTTCGTTGCTTGCACTCGGCCAAAGTAGATCACGTGATGTGAAGTTCCATATCGACATACTATATTGCCTCTTACGAAATGGTCCCAATAGTTATACATATTGTTGCCCTCAAAGAATGCCCTAGTATTGAAACCAGAGAACCTTCAAAATATTCAATGCAACTCAAATCCAAGTCTTTGAATAAATGATCTAAGCCAGACTCAAAGTGTGTATGTGTAAAGGTTCATTTACAGATTCATCCCTGGGTAAGCCAACTCAATGATTTCGTCAAAAAATGGGATCGATGGGTCAAATCAACCTAGATGTCTCAATTATGCCTGCAGTTGCTTTTCTGTGCTCAATGTGGTATGGTTTTCTTTCTCTTTTGTCTCTTTCTTTTTGAACTTCTTTTTTTTCTTTTTTTTTTTCTCTTTCTTTCTTTTTTTTTTCAACACACTTACCCTTTAAGGTAGCATTTCTCCTCATGGTGGTCCTAATACTCGCCCATGGGTAGCTTCACGCTTATCGGTTATAGGTGGTTCAATTCTTTTCTTTAGAGACTTTTCTTTCATTTTCAACCATACCACACATCATAATACAAGCAAATTAGGATAGACATCTAAGCAAACGGTCATTCACCGACCTACAATTTCTTCAACTAGTCATTTTGCTAACTACTCTGGTTTTCACTGCTAAGAACCATAATCAAGTGCTTACGAGTCTAACATAGATCAATCACTCAAAGTATCAGATTAAAGCACATCAAGAGTTTATCGTTTCTAAGATTTCTCCCTAAAGTAAACGATTTCATCATTGGACTTATGCCTAACTATTAAGGACTAAGAACAAACAATTTTTTTTTCTTTTTTTTCCTTTTTTTTCTTTTTCTCTCTTTTTTCTTTTTTTCTTTTTTCTTTTTCTTTTCTTTTTTTTTCTTTTTTTCTTTTTTTTTTCACAACGGTCTTTCTATGCTTGCCGTAAAGTTTTATGTTCCTCGGCTTCCTTTTTCCGATACCATATTTGCTACTCTTCTTTGACAAGTCTTCTTTTACCCCTAACCCAGCGGATATCTATGATGGCTTTTAAGACACATAGGTTAACATGATGCGTGTATGCATGAGATATAATATGCATGTGTTTACCAAAAACATGAAGGGGCAACTTCTATGGGATATATCACTATGGTTCATATGCGGGTTTATAGGAGTGTAGACAAAGGCTTTCGATGGCGAAGGATTGCCCGCAACTAGGTCTCCCCACTCAAGGGTTCGAGCGACCAAGTGAGCGCACCTTTTTTATACGCTAAGGTACGTGCCAACGAGTGATGATACATAACTGACTGTCAAATAGATTTCTTATTGAAGATTCACCAGAGGGAGGGTGGAGCGGACTCTCTTAAATACCCAAGCCTCTTAGGCTCTTATCGCCTTGGTGACAGGAATAGACAATAAGTCCTCCAAATTAGTCCATCACAGTAAGCTTCGGGTAAATGATTATCCAGGTGCCTTCACAGGTTTTCCTTATAGAAAGGTAGTGAATGAAGGAAGACAGCAAACCATTACCTAGCTCTAATAGTACCTTTGATTAAACCTCTTCAACCCACTATAGACACGGTTAACTAAAACAAAAATCACAAACATTACAAGGCATTATTTCGGGGTCGATTCTCTATCCCCAATGGAGTCGCCAGACTGTAGGACACAGAAATTGGCGACGCTGTTCTAGGCTTGCGGCCTAGTTGGGAGTACGGAGTAGCCCACGGGAGAACTAAACCGGAGAAATAACATGGAGTCGCCACCTAGTGTGAACTGGGAAAATGATTTAAGGCCGTACTCACCCCTCGCAATGGAAGACCTCAAACCGTTGGGTTCAGAATGGTTCCTTACTTATGCCACTTGTAATGAATGGATTTGTGCAATAATCTAACCAAGTCTACGCAACAATAACCTACATCTAAGTTTGCATATAACCTATATCTAAGTTTGCATGCATAAAAGTAAGTCGAAATAACGACAAGCACGCAATCTCATGAACATATTGAATTATTAAAGCAAAAAATAAATAACAACCTAAAAATAAACATAAATTAAATTCCTAATGCGAAAGAAATAACTAATCATCCTTGGAAATAACCAACTAAATCATGCATAAAAATAAATAACATACTAAACAACTAAATCATGCTTAGAAAAATAAATAACATACTAAATGACTAAATCATGCATAAACATAAGATTGGATGAAACGAAATATGTGTGTCTCAAACCGCACTACCGTCCATTCGGATTCGGCTACGGAATTTACGTCTGAGTTTCCATCCGATATACCGCCAGAGAGAACACATATTATATTCATCCGAAGGTCATATCATACACCAATCAACAATACTCATGCGAAGTAAAATAAGAAAATAAATAAAAAAAAAAGGAGAATGAATAAAAAGGGTGACATGAGGTCTAACCTCTTAATTTGTCTTTTGGAAGTGTGTTACACGGCCGTCAGAAGGGTTAATGCTCCGCAACTCCTCTGGTTTACTGGTTCGTTGTTTTCCTTCGCTGCCTCGCTGTTTTGGGACGCTGTTTGTTCACTGTTTTTGGCGATTTTTGCTGCTGTTTCGGGTGGTTGTTTAAGGACTATTTTGGGTTATTTTCGGACTAATTTAGGGACTATTTCGGGGGCATAATTTCGGTAATGTGGGGCTGTATTTCAGGGGTAATTTTACGTGAAGGTCAGGGGTTGTTGGAAGGTGTTATTGCGTGAAGGTCAGTGGGCTGTTGGAGGCAGTTTGGCGTGAAAGTCAGTGGGCTGTTGGAGGCTGTTTGGCATGAAAGTCAGGGGCTGTGTTGAGGTTGTGAGTTAGTGCGTGAAGGGTGTTTGTTACGTGGCTAGTGGGCGCTTGAGTGAAATGAGAGAGATGAGGGCGTGCGTGAGGTGAGTGGAGGGTTTATTGTTTATGCATGCCGAGAGAGAGAGAGCAGGTTCCTAGGGTTTTTGCGTGAAGAAGGGTATGTGTTTGTTGAATATGTGTGGCTTAGGGTTGATGTGGGAGGGCTGCCGTGAAGAGAAAGGTGAGCTTTGGGTGTTTTTTATTTCTTTGTCGTGAATGAGCTCCGGGGGTCCTAAGGGTTTGGTTTATGCCTCTTTTTATAGGCAAAGGTTGGGGTTTGCCTTATGTGAATAAGGAAAGAATATTGTGTCATTATGAGGGATATTTAATTTGTGTATCATTAGGAAATGATCTCTTCATTTTAGGAAGGTAAATTAATTTGATTTTATTTAGTTTAGGAATGTGATTTAATTTAATTAGGAAGGTATTTGATGAGATTTGATTTGAATCTTTTAATTTAGGCATGTGATTTAATTTAATTAGGAAGGTGATTTATGGGATTTGATTTGATTTTTTTTAGTTTAGGCATGCGATTTAATTTAATTAGGAAAGTGATTTATGGGATTTTAACATGTGTTTAATGTGTTTGAATATTTTTGGATGTGATTTAATGGGCTTGGAGGCTTATGGGCATGTATGATTGTTAGTTGATGGGCTTGGGCGTGTGGTTGGTGGTGTGTGGGCTTGGTGTGTGACTTGCGGGGGTTTTGGGCAAAGGATAAGTTTAAAACAGAGGCCTAAAGAGCAATCCCGAAGCTAAGCAAATGAATTAAATCCAACAAGGTATTGATTTCCGACTTTTCCCTTCCGACGTCCTTTTCCCGCGACTTTCGCAACTTAAAGAGTAGTGCCTCCGTATGAGGCTCATCATCGGGACTTATAAGCAAAAATACAGTGCCTACAATCTCCTTGAATTCCAAACTCATGGATATGTTTCCCTAACACCTTTGAATGACTCTTTATGTGCTAGCAATGGAAGAAATTTGCAACAAAATCTTCCTATTTCTTCTTACAACTTTCGGCCAAGCCAAGATGAAGGAGAGGGAGAGGCTCACGGTTTTGAGAGAGTTTGGGAGATGAGAGAGACTTTTTGTTTTTCAAAAAAAAAACTTATGTCAAAAGTCTCACACAATTTGGTATATGCTTTTCCAAAAAGCTTAACTAAAATTGGAGGGAAAATTGCATTAAAGTCTCCCATCACTCAAAATGACTAGATGTCAATCACCAAATTCAAAATGACTAAAGATGTGACTCGCGATGTGACTTGTGGACCACACTTAAATTCAAAATCCGAGTGGGCCCGCAAACACATTACGAGCTCGGGTTCGTTAATTCCGAATTAACGAATATTCTGTTGCGACGTAATTAAATCAAATTTAATTAAATAATTATGCCTAGCAAAATTACTATTCATATCGCTAGCGAATTAATTCTAAATTAACTCGTTCGCCCGAATTAAAATCCAATTTTAATTTCGCGTCGAAATCTAATTTCGTTTAATATATCGAATATATTATTTTATCGATTAATTCCAAATTAATCATTCTCTCTTTTTCAAATAGTATTTTATCCGAGATAAAATCTCTCCATGATTAATCCTAGATTAATTTTCTATCTCATCTAATTAATCCCAGATTAATTATGTTCGAGTCATACGTCATTGGTGAATCTTCGGGAAGTGACCAATGAGATCCTGGGATATGATGGCAGTAAATCAGGTCATCGGAATATCCGAATACGTGCGTACCTAGTACCACGTTCTTACCGATTTACAAGACGTGGTTGGCTTCTAGCAAAGCGCCGTGCCTACCCAATTCTCCAGAAATATTCTTTTAAGAAATATGTAATCTATGTCAGGTGTAGTATACGTAGTATTGCGTATAGCGATCCAGTATCGAATGTCACATGTTAGGCCTGGGGCTGGAATTGTGTCTGCCCCGTACGAAGCATATATCGGATCTCTGGTAACTAGTTTCTATAATCGGATAATCATGACCTAGTCATATTATCCCGATGACTGCAGTACTAAAGAGTACTAGTTCCGTATCTTGCGTGATCATCATCTCCATATGACTGGAGTGATACTTCCATCTTGACATCACACCCAATACACTATGATTCTCAATATATCCAGAAGAGGCGTACACAGAACATGTTAAAGCTCCGGACTAGCAAAACCAAAGTATATTGATTGACGCAAGTATTAGCGATGCAAGTCTCAGGTTAAGACCAAATACACCTACCCTGATTCGGGCTCCCATAGACACATAGTCATAGTACCAATGGGATTCCGAGGGTGTTATCCAGAGCGAAGCTGTTCCCATACTATCGGTAAACCCAACCTTCTATCACACTTGCATAAGTATCCAATACTGAAATATATGAGAACTATGTCGTTATGCTCCCACAACGCGCACAAGTGCAATACTAGTCTATTCCGCATTATCGATGTCCAGTCTCGATAATACTACGACTAGGGATATTTAATGATTAAACCTTAGTGGATTAATATTGTCTCATATATTATTAATCTGGTACTAATCATATGGACTTTTATCATTTATGTATCTTGGTAATCCAAATACAAATGATAAAAGAGAAATTTCCTTTGTCACATAGTTAATTTGTACAACAACACCATGTATTTTACAAATAGTGATGCTATGGGTCATAATTGTCCAATAATCTCCCACTTGGCCTATAGCCAATCACTCAAGTGTCCTACACCTGAACTATGTACGGGTCGCTTAAACTTCTACTGAGAAACAGCTTTCGTCAGCGGATTTGCATTATTATCATCCGATGCGATTTATTCGATCATCACATCGCCACGATGTATGATCTTATGAATCAGTTGAAACCATTTGAAGTACATACTTGGATCATTGATGAGACCATTAATTCTTTAGCCTGTGTTGTAGCCTAGCTCAGCCGCTAACTGAACTACACCTAATCTAATTAGGATTATATAGATCCAAAATGCTTCTTTTACTGCCTCAGCTGCAGCAATATTCCACTTTTGTTGTTTATTCGGCAACAGTGTCTTGCTTGGAAGATTTCCAGCTCACTGTTCCATTATTCAAAATATATAGTACCGTTATTGCGACTTACAGTCGACTTTGTCGATTTGGAAACTTGCAACAATGAACCTAGTCACTTCAAGTTCTCCTTCTCCATAATTAAGAACGCATCCTTAGTTCATCTAAGATACTCAAGGATATTCTTAACATCAATCCAGTGACTATCACTTGGATTGGCCTGATTGTGACTCCATATGCTCAAAGCATATGAGACACCAGGTCGCGTACATATTTTTCAATGTACGAGTTCTCGGAGAGTGCCAACAAATTTTAGATCTATCCCAGTAGATCCTTATTCCTAGAATAAAGGTTGTCTCTTCCAAGTATTCTATGGAGAATTTTTTATGAAAGCCGAGCTTTCACCGATTGTATTATGGGAATGTCATTTCCAAGAAATGACATATCATCATTATATGGGACAATCATTATCATTGCGCTCCCATTAACCTCATTATATACACAAGAATCATTTTTTTAATTAAATCATATACCATTATGATTACATCAAAACGCTGGTTCCAAGAACGCAATGCTTGCTTCAATCCATAAATGGATCGAATTAACTTGCAAACCTTGTTTGCATGTTTTGGTGCGATAAAACCGTCAGGATGTTGTAAACATCCTCCAAAAGGTTTCCGTTGAAGGAAAGTGGTTTTGATGTTCAGCTGCCATATTTCATAAATGAAACATCCAGCATTAGCAAGCATTATCCAAATGGATCTAATCATGGCAACAGATAAAAGGTTTTGTCGTAGTCGACACTATGTCGTTGACGATACCCTTTCCGTACATGCCTAGCTGTTTACATTTGTATGTTGCCATCCATGTATGTCTTCCTTGAAGACTCATATAGTACCAATAGGCACAATGCCTTCTGGTACATCAACTAGTGTCCAAACTTAGTTGGTATACATGGAATCCATTTCGGACATCATTGTACTTTGCCATAATAGGGAGTCGATACCTTGTATCACTTCCTCATACGTAGCCGGTTCGTGTTCGTCAATAAGATTGACATCTACATGAGGTGAGATCAGAAACCCATACCTCCCAGGTTATTTTCTGACTCTCTCCGACTTACGCGGTTCTTGTGTATTCGAAGATTATGGTACAGTTTCATCCTTGATTAACTGTTTGTGTTCCATTAAGGAGTTGGTGCCTAGAATAGTATTACTCCGATTTTCATCGAGTTTTACTTTCCTCCCACTTACCACTGCATATAGGTATTCCTCTTAGGAAAATCGCATGAAGAGCAACAACTACATTGTTCTCTTGTGAGTTGTATAAGTACTATACTTTGGTTTCCCTATGATAACCTACAAATAGGCACTTATCCAATTTGGGTTTTGGTTTGGTATCATCCAAACATATGCCCAGCATTTCCAAATTTTCAGGAATGAGAAAACCCGGTTTCTTTCCTGTTCATATCTAATATGAAATCTGTCTAACAGATTTTTATGGAACCTTATTCAAAATAAGTATTGCACTGTTTGATGCGTATCCCTAGAAAGAAAATGGTAGCTTAGAGCGACTCATAATTAACCTTATCATGTCCAACAAAATTTGGTTTCTCTGTTCGGACACACCATCAAATTGAGGTGTTCCGAGAGGAGTCCTTTATGAAAGAATACTATACTTTTTCAAATATTCGAGAAACTTATTGCTTAAGTATTTTCCACCACGGTTTAACCGTGACGGTTTTAATACTCTTGCCGATCTATTTTTATACTTCGTGTCGAAACTCTTTGAATTTATCAAAAGTTTCCGATTTATGTTTCACAAGAAACACATAACCATAACGCGATGCCACATCCGTAAAGGTTACGAAGTATTCATATCCACCTCTAGCCTAGCTAGATATGGGCCCACTTATGTCACTATGAACGAGGGCTAACAGATCGGTGGCACTTGCACTTTTACCATGTAAAATGTGTTTTAGGCACTTTGCCTAATAAACTAGATTCGTAGACATCATTTGATTAGAATCAAATCTGTCCTAGTACCCACTCTTTGAAAGTGTGGATATACGAGTCTTGTTAATGTGTCCCAGACAACAATGCCACAAATAAGTCCTCATCTGATTAAATCAGTTTGAGCTATTTGTTTGTCATGTTATACGTTTGAGATTCATTTATATTCAAAATAAAATAGTGTTATTCGCATCTAATGTGGTTATCTCAATATATCTTTATAAAATAAAACACTTAGTGTTCTAGAATATAAAGGTATACCCGCAACGGGTTAAACTTAGATATAGAGATAATGTTTCTAGTCAAACTAGGTACATTATAACAGTTTCCTAATTTAAGTACATACCCAAAGGGTAGTTCCTAAACTTAGGTTTCTACGGTTAAAACAGCGACTCACGTCCCGTTTTCGACTCACAGGTAGATCTCATCTGAAGTCAGTCTCCTGCTAATCAGCAGATTCTGCACATCAGTACATATTTATGTACCACATCTAGTATCAAAAATCCAATTTTGAAACTAATAGTGAACATATTTATGACAAACATACTTGAAGCCGGAGCCTTGCCCCGCCTTCACTTCCTTCATATCTGCCTTGTCCATACAGCAGTCACACATCCAGTGACCCCATTTGCCACAGTTTAGGCAGACATCTTGGGATATGTCATTTGTCTTCCCAGAAGACAATGATGATTTTGTCTTTGCCCCTTTTAGAAGCTCTGGCTCTGCCTCCTTGAGCATAGCCATCAACTCTCCAAGAGTTTACTCTTGGTTCATAATGAACCTGCCCTAGCATTCGGGTAGAGACTATAAGATCAAATCTTTGGTAGTCTCGGCCACGTAGGTAATGCCCAACTAACCTTAGATGTTCGATGTCAACAATCATCTGCGACACCTAGTGTTTGACAGATGTACCCTCTGACATACGCGAACGAAAGAGCTTCTTTTTCAATTTATACTTCTAAGATCTAAGAATAGATCTATTAAGATCCTTTAATTTCCACATCATGGTATAAGGATCTAATCCTTAGTTTTGACGACAAAATTAAAGTGTCATTGCGGTAAGCATAACAGATTGAGCACTAAAGTTATCATCACGATGAGTATTCCAAAACTCATGCTCCACTATTTGCTCAACTTCGGGCTCAGGCCCGAGATGTTTCTCTATCAAATAGAATAACTTCTCAGTTCTCAGGACTATCCTGAGGTTTTATTCCCAATCTGAAAATTGGAGCCGTTTAAAGACATTTTCTCCCATGATTATGTTCTAAAAACTAATCTTTCAGTTATCTTGATTCCAATAGTCCAACTATCGAATCAACGATTTCAGATACAATTGAATATAATGATTACTATAGTCTAACTATATAATCAACTATAATTTGATTGGTTAAATTCAAATATATTGATTACTATAATCCAATTATATAATCAACTATAAATGAAGTAGTTTGAATACAGTCCAACTGTTTAATTAAAACAACAATTAAATATTAGTCCAACTAATATATTTATTAATTAATGACGAAAAATGAAATGAGCGCGTACTGGCAAGTATCTAAACGAAATTGCAAATTTAATACTTGCCTCCCACTATTTTTCGGCGAGCCTCTAACCCTCTGTTGAGTACTCGGGAAACCTAGTTTCCTAGTGGGCTAGGATCCCGTTAAAGAACACACAACCTTGACTTTGGCCAACAAGCTGTATGGTATTTAACTAGGTAGATCTCTAAGATCAATTGGATCTCATCCAATTCCTAGATCCAGTAGGTGGACATCCAAGTCCGAAACATATATCTAAAATATGCCAATATATCCGATATATTTTCCTAACATTTTCCTCTGAATCAACTAAGCCTTGGCTTTGTCACAACAAGCTTAATGATTCCAGTTAAGCGGGACCCATTGACCTTGGAAAGCTTCGTAATCAATGTCGATGGACAAGAAGTGATCTTGATTTGGCCAACAAATCACAACTTGGACAAGACATGCGATATGGAACAAAGCTTTCATGATTCAAACACATCCGCAATGGACAAAGGTCTTGACTTTGGCCAACAAACCAGTGCCAATCTTGGATCTTGAGAGAGAATCACTCAATGGAAGGAAAACGTTTAATATTTATTGAGGGTTTCTCGCGTAATTGGCAACCAATTAATTATCTTTGATTAGGTCTCATCATACACCCTTAAGCATGCATTCTAAAAGCATAATAAGGCGCGGTAAATAAATTAATAATGATATGCGGATGGATATTTAAAACATTTTTTTCCTAGAACAAATCTCTCCATTTCCTCTCCCCGGCTAGCACTATTCTTACTTCTACCCAATTACATAACACTTCTAAAGAAACCTCATTTACATTGAGGGGAATAAGTGAGAAGAGAAATACAAAGATTCAAAAGGTAATAGGCTGGACACGCAGGTCCAATTGAATAAATTCTAAATTTATTACAACAATTTCCAAAATTACCCTCACCCATCTAATATCCATCCGATATACATTATTCATACATCACATCCATGTATTCACATAAAGCATGTTATCAATCAATCTAATCCAATTAATTATTCTTTAATTAATGAACATCCAATGTTCAAACAATGATTTGATTTGCGCGAGTCCAACTCGTTTAAGAATAAGTACTCAAAGTACGAATTCTCGAATTATATCAAACTACAATATTAAATCCAATTTAATTTGTATTCAATACTAATTCTTTATTTAATTCAAAAATTAAATAATTACACTTTAAATGTGCCTTTTAGACTTGGATTCCAAATCCAATCTTAACGGGTCTCAAAAGCCCAATTAGTATCCAATACTTCAATTAAAGTCCAATGGGCTTTCAATTAATTTATTAAGGCATGGACTTTGGCAACCAAAGCCCAATAAGGAATCACCCTTTGCCACAAAATTAATTTGGCCCATTAGGCCCAATTAAATTTTAAAGGCCCAATAATCATATTTGGAGTTTATGGAAATGGTTTTAGGCCCAATTGGATCCAACCAATTATCCTAAACCAAACTTGGGCCAACCAAGCCCATTAAGCCCAAATACAACATTAATAGCCCAATTCCAAATTAAGCCTAATTAATTAAATTCCAATATTCCAGATATCACAATTTAATTAACTAAATTGTGTAGCCATAATTAATTAGTTAAATTAATATTTCCAAAACACCAATTACACTAATTAATCATGCTTTAACTAATCAACTTATATCCAACACAAATGGAAGCAAAATCAATCCAACATGCTCATTAAGCTCTCGGCAATCAAAGGATTTTTATATTCGATTTTGATTTCAATCCAATTAAATCACAAATCAATATATCCATTCATTCTAAACACATCCAATGGCTTAAAATCAAAAATCACCTAGAGCTTAGGGCACTTAATGTATTCGGCCAAGCCTCCAAATTTGGGGAAAATTAATCCAATTAATTTTTTCATCAAATTGATCATGCATAACTCTAAGTTATCAATATATAAGCATACTCAAACAAAAAATTTAATCAAATCATGCTTAAATCAAAAATACCCAAATTCAAGATTAAGAACCCTAATTTCATTTCATGTTTAATTTTGGCTCTTGATACCATTGTTGGGTTTTCTAGGTCAAACCAATATCATATTAAGCATAAAATGGTGTGAATAAACAAAGTAAAGTTGTGGAAAAATACTCACTTTGATCGGTTTTGGATGTAGGAGATAACAAAAATTCCAAGCCTTTGTGTTGTGCTCCAAGCTCCCCTTTGATATATGTAAAGCTTCCAAGCATCTCATTGAATTCCAAACTCATGGATATGTTTCCCTAACACCTTTGAATGCCTTTTTATGTGCTAGCAATGGAAGAAATTTGTAACAAAATCTTCTTATTTCTTCTTACAACTTTTGGCCAAGCCAAGATGAAGGAGATGGAGAGGCTCATGGTTTTGAGAGAGTTTGGGGAAAGGAGAGAGTCTTTTTGTTTTTAAAAAAAAAAAACTTATGTCAAAAGTCTCACACAATTTTGGTATATGCTTTTCCAAAAAGCTTAACTAAAATTGGAGGGAAAATTGCATTAAAGTCTCTCAACTACTCCCATCACTCAAAATGACTTGATGTCAATCACCAAAACGGTGACAAGACTTCCATCACTAAAGTGACTAAAGATGTGACTCACGATGTGACTTATGGGCCACACTTAAATTCAAAATCCGAGTGGGCCCGCAAACACATTCCGGGCTCGGGTTCGTTAATTCCGAATTAACGAATTTTCCGTTGCGACGTAATTAAATCAAATTTAATTAAATAATTATGCCTAGCAAAATTACTATTCACGTCACTAGCGAATTAATTCTAAAATAACTCGTTCGCCCGAATCAAAATCCAATTTTAATTTCGCGTCGAAATCTAATTTCGTTTAATATATCGAAATATTATTTTATCGATTAATTCCAAATTAATTGTTTTCTCTTTTCCAAATAGTATTTTATCCCAGATAAAATCTCTATGTGATTAATCCTAGATTAATTTTTTATCACATCTAATTAATCCCAGATTAATTATGTTCGAGTCATACATCATTGGTGAATCTTCGGGAAGCGACCCATGAGATCCCTGGATATGTTGGCAGTAAATCAGGTCATCAGAATATCTAAATACGTGCGTACCTAGTACCACATTCTTACCGATTTACAAGACATGGTTGGCTTCTAGCAAAGCGCCGTGCCTACTCAATTCTACAGAAATATTCTTTTAAGGAATATGTAATCTATGTCAGGCGCAGTATACGTAGTATTGCGTATAGCGATCCAGTATCAAATGTCACATGCTAGGCCTGGGGCTGGAATTGTGTCTGCCCCGTACGAAGCATATATCGGATCTCTGGTAACTAGTTTCTATAATCGGATAATCATGACCTAGTCATATTATCCCAATGACTGCAGTACTAAAGAGTACTAGTTCCGTATCTTGCGTGATCATCATCTCCATATGACTGGAGTGATACTTCCATCTTGACATCACACCCAAAACACTATGATTCTCAATATACCCAGTGTTGGGGTTGGTGCTCAGAGCGCCAATTCCCGGTTGTATTTCTTTTGAATACTTCTGTAAAACATTATTATTATGAATAATATATGCATTTTCTATAATATAATTTATCTTTTTATATGGTAAAGACGTAATGACCTTAGAATGATTAGTCATAGTACTGTTGCAAAAGCGTCGCAACTGATATTGAGTAGTATCATGACGTTGTCATTCTCAGACAGTTCCTGGTCAAGGTTTACACTACTTGGTCAGTAAAGTAAACCTGTTGAGACTGGTACATGTCGTATACTGGAATATATGATTCCAATGGTTTCTCAATGAACCATTAGTCTTGGAGACTAGTATAGACGTGTGGGTGTTTATAGCGGATAAACACTGAACGACTCACCGAAGATTCTTAATGGATGATACACCAACGTCAATAAGAATCTTCTCGGGTTGAGTAGCACTTGTGATTCTTAGACTTGAGATTCCATTGTGGGTACATGAGACATCTTCTACACTTAGATGGCAGTCACGTCACCGATCTATTTAGATCAGACATCCGCCTGTTCGTTGGGTGTAGATAGATCCTCAGGGTGTCCTATGTATACAAGATAGGATCCGTCAGTTCTGTGTACCATAGCATAGGTAGTCCATATGATTAGCAATCAGATAAAACCATGGGCCCGTGGTAAAGTTTAGAAGCTAGTTCTAAACATTCTTTTAGAGATTGCTAATGGAATAATCGACTGGATAATCCCCGTAGAGATTTGATGTTTACATCTATATCTCTAGGATTTATCCGGATACCTGTGACGGAGGAATTATATATTTGCCATGACCTTGACCTGTATGGTTCAGCGAGATTATCCGTGATCATCATAATCTACGGGTGGATAGATTATGGACACGAAATTTGATTTCGTGACGGATATACTTGAATCTAGAGAGTCTCAATAATGAAACATAGTCGTAGAGCACTAGAGCAACAACATTAATAAATATTGATTATTTATAAAGTCGTTTAAAGGTTAAACGCAAGATACGTGCTAAAGGGACTAGATAGTCATTTGCCTAATTATTGTGTATTTACATTTAATACTTGATTAATTTAAATACACATTAATTAATAGTCAAAATGAGTTATTTGACTTATATCCTAAATGAATATATGTTTTTAATATTTAATGTAAATATTATACATATATTTAATATATTTGTATTTGATTAATTAATGATTATTTAATTGTTAAATGATTAAATTAATTAAAATATAAATATCTTACATTAGGATATTTGATGTAAATGATATTAGTTGCCTTTGTTGACTTAATTAAATATCTAATAAAGTGTTATTTGGATATTTATGCAAGTTGACTAAATTTAAGTGAAATGAAATTGAAATTACAAGTTTTGTTTTTCCTTTGGTGAAATTCGGCCAAGGTGAAAATGTTACAAGTATATATTGTTTTTCATTTCATTTTATTCTTAACCTAATACACTTTACAAAGAAAAACTCCATTGAAGAAACAAAGAGAAAGCTTGTGAAAAGAAAGGAAAAATCAAGAAAGCTTGGATTTTAGTAAGTTTCTTCAACTTACTATTAGTAAGGAAAATGTTCCTTAGGATCTAGGCTTTAACATATGATGTTCTTAAGTTATTTATTTCTTTATTCTTTGTGTTTTTTTTTTATGGAAGTGTAGACAACAGAACTTGACGACGATGTTCTAGGCTCGCGGCCTAGTTGGGAAGTACGAAATAACATGGAGTCGCCACCCGGTGTGAACCGGGACAAAGATTTAAGGCCGCACTCACCCCTCGCAAGGGAAGACCTCAAACCGTTGGGTTCGGAATGGTCCCTTACTTATGTCACTTGTGATGATATGATTTGTGCAATAAACTAACCGAATCTATTCAACATTCATGCTCAAGGGTAATCTACGTCTAGTATGCATTCATCAAAATAACTCCACGCAATATAACACAACGAGCATATTGAACAATTAAACCAAAGTAAACAAATAACAAATTAAACATAAACATAAACTAAACAAAGCATCATGCATAAAGAATAAAGAAACGACATGCCTAAATAACATAATCATGCTTCGAACATTAAATAATAAACTAAATTAAATCATGCTTAAAATAATAAATAAACAACCTATAAACTATAACATGCTCAAATACAAATTTTTGATGAGACGAGATATGTGTATCTTAAGCGGTACGTGGCGTTGTATCCCGAGTGCAGACCATACTACCGTCCATTCGGAATCGGCTATGGAATTTACGTCCGGGTTTCCATCCGACCACAAAAGGGAACACATATCCCGCTCATCCAACAATCACATCATGCCTCAAACGATTCTCATGCAATTATATATCAAAATAAATAAAACAAAAATAAAGAAGATAAGTAAAAAGGGTGCCCACAGGTCTAACCTCTTTTGTTGTCTCAAGAAAGGGCGTTACACGTCCGTTGGAAGGGTGATTGATCCGATGCTTTTCCGGTTTGTCTACCCAACGTCTTTCCTCGTTGTTTTGGGGTTCGGGTTGTTGTTTTCACTCCGTTTCACTGCTGTTTTAAGGGTATTTTCTGGTCACTATTTTGGGTAGTTTCGGGGACTGTTTTAGGGGTTAAATAGTGCAGTTTTTTGGTGCGGTTTTAGGTCAGTTTCTGGGTGATTTCAGGGGTGCTTTCGAGGTCTAATATTGCGAAAAACTGGACAGTGCAGTGGGCTTTAAGGGCGTGCAGTTTGGTGTGTGCAATGGGCTCAAAGACAGTGCAGTGCAAGGAAGATTAGGCAGCAGTTTGGGCAGTTTGTAGGGGGGTTTTACGGTAGTGAGTAAGGGCTGATGGTGGGGATATTAATCACGGCAATGGAGGGCTGACGGTGTGACTGAACACTGGTAGTGGAGGGGACGGTAATGGAGGGCTGTTTGGTTTAGGGCGTGAGGCAGGCTTCTTGTGGGCTGACGTGTGGGGCTAGGTGCTGAATGAATTTGATGCGCTGTTGCTTTGAGTGCGTGAGGCTAGGGTTAGTGGCTGGTTTTGTGAGTGCGTGAGGCTAAGGTGTTGGCTTTGTGGAACGTGTTGAAAGGTGGCTATGGGCGTGTCCAAAGGGGCGTGAAGGTAGGTGGTTTAAAGGGTTCTGTGATTTAGGTGCGTTGATTTGGCTAAGGGAAGGGCGTGATCAATAGGCTAGGCAAGAGTTGGCGAGGCAGGCTGGTGCAAGGCAAAGTGGTTGAACGTGAGGTAATTAGGCAGGGCTTGGGCGTTGAATGGCCTGGGTGCAATGGAGATAAGGGCGCTTGTTACGTAGGGGTGCAGGTGGCGTGAGGTTGATGAGGTCGTGGCTGTTGGAGGCAATTGGTGAATGCTTGTGTCGGTCCAGAGAGATACGTTGAAGGCTTTAGGGTTTATTCTTTTATGTGTTTTTTGTGTTTTTCTGCCAGCCAGGGTTTGGATGTGTGGGTTAAGGGTTCTTTTTATAGGCTAAGTGAGGGGATTTACCTTGTTGGGGAGGAATATGATTTGTGTATTAATTGAGGATATCTTTTAATTTAGTATATGATAGGGAAAATCTTTAATTAGGGGAATTAATTTGATTTGTTCTTTTTAGTTAAGGATATGATTTATTTAATTGGTGAATGTGATTTAATTTGATTTAAGTTTATTTTAATTGGTTTTAATTATTTAATTTGTGAGATGTGTTTTAAATATTTTAATTATTTAATTTGTGAGATGTGTTTTAATGGGTTTGGTGTGTTTTAAAATAGAGGTCCAACAAGCGAACCCAAAGCGAAACAAGCGAGTTAAATCTGACAAAATGGTAATTTCCAACTTTACCCTTCCAACGTCCGTTTCCCACGGCTTTCACAACTAAAGAGGTAGTGTCTCCATACGAGACTCATCATCGGGCTGATATGCAAAAATACAATGCCTACAGTCGCCCCCACTTTGATGGGACTTGTGCAGTGTGTGACAATGACAATTCCTATCAAAGTACGTGCAATGCATTTTTACTTACCTGGCTCGCCAGCTGTCATCTGGTCTGCCTGCTGCTTTGAACTGAGTTGATATGGTGGCGAGGTGCCTCGACCTCTGGGCTTTGTTCCCGAACCACCGAATGTGAACTGTGCTGATGATGCAGTGGGCCCTCGACCCTGGGACGCATCCCGGAACTGCAACTGATGTGTGGGCCTCGACCCTAGGACACATCCTAAAAGTGATGATGAATGAATTCTTGGCTTGCCAGCTGCCACCTGACTTGCCTGCTATTTTGAACTGAATTGATATGATGGCGAGGTGCCTCGACCTCTGGGCTTTGTTCCCGAATCACCGAATGTGAACTGTGATGATGATGCAGTGGGCCCTCGACCCTGGGTCACATCCCGGAACTGCTAATGACAATGGGGGCACCTCGACCCTCGAACTGATGATGTAGAGGGTACGCATCTCGACCCTGGGCACGCATCTCGGCTCGGAACTATAACCGACAACGGGGGCACGCATCCCGCCCCTGGGTGCGCATCTCGACCCAATACCACTGACAAGAGGGACTTCGCCCTGAATATGATGTAGTGGGTACGCATCTCGACCCTGGGCACGCATCTCGGCCCAGAACTACAACCGACAACGGAGGCACGCATCTCGGCCCTAGGTACGCATCTCGACCCAATACCTCTGACAAAAGGGACCTCACCCTGAATATGATGTAGTGGGTACGCATCTCGACCCTGGACACGAATCTCGGCCCGGAACTACAACCGACAACGGGGGCACGCATCTCGGCCCTGGGTACGCATCTCGACCCAATACCGCTGACAAGATGGACCTCGCCCTTAATATGATGTAGTGGGTACGCATCTCGACCCTGGGCACGCATCTCGGCCCGGAACTACAGCCGACAACGGGGGCACGCATCTCGGCCCTGGGTACGCATCTCGACCCAATACCGCTGACAAGAGGGACCTCGCCCTGAATATGATGTAGTGGGTACGCATCTCGACCCTGGGCACGCATCTCGGCCCGGAACTACAACCGATAACGGGGGCACGCATCTCGGCCCTAGAGTGATGTGGTGTGATGAGGTCCATTCCCGAACCATCACCGGATGTGGTCCATTCCCGAACCGATCTCCATTCCCGCAGTGTGACTGTGATATGGTGTAATGAGGTTCATTCCCGAACCGCTCTCCATTCCCGGAGTGTGACTGTGATATGGTGTGATGAGGTCCATTCCCGAACCTTCACCGTGATGTGGTCCATTCCTGAACCGATCTCCATTCCCGGAGTGTTACTGTGATGTGGCGTGATGAAGTCCATTCCCGAACTGTCACCGTGCGGTGGTCCATTCCCGAACCGATCTCCATTCCCGGAGTGCCATTCCCGGCGTGCTATTCTCGGTGTGCTCATTCTCGAGCAATCCATTCCTGGACTATATCTCCATTCTCGAAGTGCCATTCCCGGCGTGCCATTCTCGGACTATATCTCCATTCTCGGAGTGCCATTCTCGGCGTGCTCATTCTCGAGCTGTCCATTCCCGGACTATATCTCCATTCTCGGAGTGCCATCCTCGGCAGAACTGATCTGATGTGATGCGGGCCTCGCCCCTAGAATGCCATGCCCGGCAAAAACTGATCTGATGCTATGTGGTCCTCGCCCCCAGAATGCCATACCCAGTAGAAACTGATCTTATGTAATGTGGGCCTCGCCCCCAGAATGCCATACCAGGCAAACTGGTACTGAACCAATGTGGGCCTCGCCCCCAGAATGCCATACCCGGCAATGCTGATACTGATGCTAATGTGGGCCTCACCCCCAGAATGCCATACCCGGTAGAAACTGATCTTATGTAATGCGGGCCTCGCCCCCAGAATGCTATATCTGGCAGAACTGATCTGATGTCTTCATACTCGAAGTGCCGTACCTGGCTGATCTGATATCTCCATACCTGGAGTGCCGTACCTGGCAAAACTGATCTGATATCTCCATACCCGGAGTGCCGTACCTGGCAAAATTGATACTGATGTCTCCATACCCGGAGTGCCATACCCGGCAAAACTGATGCTGATAATGATGTTGGCCTCGCCAACAGAGTGCCATACCCGGCAAGACTGATACTGAACTAATGTGGGCCTCGCCCCCAGAGCGCCATACCCGGCAACACTGATACCGATAATGATGTGGGCCACGCCCCCAGAGTGCCATACCCGGCAAGATTGATACGGATGCTAATATGGGCCTCGCCCCAGACTGATGCTGATGTCTGATGTGGGCCTCGACCCTGGGACTCATTCCCAAAACTACTGACAAGGTGGGCCTCGATCCCGGGATCCATTCCCGGATTCATTCCAAAACTCTAGCGATGTGGGATTCATTCCACTGGGATTTATTCCCCAAACTGCTGATAAGGTGGGCCTCGACCCTGAGTTGATACTGATGTGGGCATCGCCCTAAACTGATACTGATGTGGGCCTCGCCCCCAGACTGAAACTGATGTGGGCCTTGCCCCAAAACTGATACTGATGTGGGCCTCAACCCCGGGACTCATCCCCAAACGAATACTGATACGGGCCTCGACCCCAAACTGAAACTGATGTGGGCCTCGCCCCAAACTGATACTGATGTGGGCCTCAACCCCGAGACTCATCCCCAAACGAATACTGATATGGGCCTCGACCCCAAACTGAAACTAATGTGGGCCTCGCCCCCATACAGACATTGATATGGGCCTCGCCCCCAGACTAATACTGACGTGGGCCTCGCCCTAAAACTGATACTGATATGGGCCTAAACCCTGGGTCTCATCCCCAAAACTATTACTCATATGTTGCTGATTCCGGTTGGCTTGTCTTTGCCACTTTCTCTTTTTCTTCTTTGAAACCTGTGAATACAAAACGAATCAAACACAAAAATAATGCAAATACGTTACGTGTATACATGCATGCATGAATGAATTTCCTATTTCGTTGGGTTAGGTCTTCCGCCAGTTCTCCAGGTGATTACTCGGCCTTCTCACTAGTCTCATGACTCAATATCTTGTTACATCCTTGATTCGCGATGTGGTAGACTGGTCGCCCCCAGTCTTTGATTTAGCTTTCTGCTTTCCGCTGCTTACACTTGGTCAAGATGAACCACATGGTGGGGCCTTCCATATCAGCATACTATATTACATTCTACGAAATAGTCCCAATAGTTATACATATCATTATCCTCAAAGAATGCTCAGTAATGAAACCAGAGAACCTTCAAAACATTCGATGCAACTCAAATCCAAGTCTTTGAACAAACGATCTATGCCAGACTCAAAGTGTGTGTGTGCAAAGGTTCTTTTACGGCTTAATCCTTGGGTAAGCTAACTCGATGATTTCGTTTCAAAAATCGGGATCGATGGGTCAAACCAACCTAGATGTCTCAGTTAGGGTCTGCAATTGCTTTTTCGTGCTCAATGTAGTATGGTCTTCTTTCTCTTTTGTCTCTTTATCTCTTTCTTTTTTTTTTCTTAACTTCTTTTTTTTTCTTTTTTTTTTCGTTCTCTTTTTTCAACACACCTACCCTTTAAGGTAGCATTTCTCCTCATGGTGGTCCTAATACTCGCCCATGGGTAGCTTCACGCTTATCGGTTATAGGTGGTTCAAAATTTTTTCTTAGAGACTTTTCTTTTATTTTCAACCATACCACACATCATAACATAAGCAATCAAGATAGACATTAAGCAAACGGTCATTCACCGACCCACAATTTCTTCGACTAGTCACTTTGCTAACTACTCAGGTTTTCACTGCTAAGAACCATATCAAGTGCTTACGAGTCTAACATAGATCAATTAATCAAAGCATCAGATAAAAGCACGTCAAGGGTTATCGTTTCTATAGTTTCACTCTAAGCAATCAATTTCATCATCGGACTTATGTCTTAACTATTAAGGACTAAACAACCTTTTTTTTTTTCTTTTTCTTTTTCTTTTTTTTTTAAAAAAGCCCCCCAATGTCTTTCTATCCTTTCGTAAGTTTTTCTATTTTCTCGATTTCCTTTCTCGCTATCCATGTTGATAAACCCTCTTTGACAATCTTTTTTTCTTCTCTACCCAACGCATATCTATGATGGCTTTTAAGACACGGGGTTAACATGATGCATGTATGCATGAGATGCCGCGACATATGAGATTATAATCTGCATGTGGTTATCCACAAAAAAAAAGCATAAATGGGCCAACTTCTATTAGGATATACTGTTGGGGTTGGTGCTCAGAGCGCCAATTCCCGGTGTATTTCTGTTGAATACTTCTGTAAAACATTATTATTATGAATAATATATGCAGTTTCTATAATATAATCTATCTTTCTATATGGTAAAGACGTAATGACCCGAGAATGATTAGTCATGATACAGTTGCAAAAGCGTCGCAACGGACATTGAGAAGTATCATGACGTTGTTATTCTCAGACAGTTCCTGGTCAAGGTTTACACTACTTGGTCAGTATAGTAAAACCGTTGAGACCGGTACATGTCGTATACTGGAGTATATGATTCCAATGGTTTCTCAATGAACCATTAGTCTTGGAGACTAGTATAGACGTGTAGGTGTTTATAGCGGATAAACACTGAACGACTCACCGAAGATTCTTAATGGATGGTACACCAGCGTCAATAAGAATCTTCTTGGGTTGAGTAGCACTTGTGATTCTTAGACTTGAGATGCCATTGTGGGCACATGAGACATCTTCTACACTTAGACGGCAGTCACGTCACCGATCTATTTAGATCAGACCTCCGCCTGTTCGTTGGGTGTAGACAGATCCTCAGGGTGTCCTATGTGTATCAAGATAGGATCCGTCAGTTCTGTGTATCAGAGCATAGGTAGTCCATATGATTAGCAATCAGATAAAACCATGGGCCGTGGTAAAGTTTAGAAGCTAGTTCTAAACATTCTTTGAGATTGCTAATAGAATAGTCGACTGGATAATCCCGATAGAGATTTGACGTTTACATCTATATCTCTGGGATTTATCCGGATACCTGTGACGGAGGAATTATACATTTGCCATGACCTCGACCTGTATGGTTCAGCGAGATTATCCGTGATCGTCATAATCTACGGGTGGATAGATTATGGACACGAAATTTGATTTCGTGACGGATATACCTGAATCTAGAGAGTCTCAATAATGAAACATACTCGTAGAGCACTAGAGCAACATTAATAAATAATATTGATTATTTATAAAGTCGTTTAAAGGTTAAACGCAAGATACGTGCTAAAGGACTAGATAGTCATTTGCCTAATTATTGTGTATTTACATTTAATACTTGATTAATTTAAATACACATTAATTAATAGTCAAAATGAGTTATTTGACTTATATCCTAAATGAATATATGTTTTAATATTTAATGTAAATATTATATATATATTTAATATATTTGTATTTGATTAATTAATTAATTATTTAATTGTTAAATGATTAAATTAATTAAAATATAAATATCTTACATTAGGATATTTAAGTAAATGATTAGTTGCAATTGTTGACTTAAATAAATATCTATAAAGTGTTTTAGATATTTGTATTAAGATACAAATGAATTTGAAATGAAATTGAAATGAAAAACTTGTTATTCATGCCTTGTGAATTCGGCCAAGGCCAATTATGCACAAGTATATATTGTTTTCATTTGCTTTTCATTTGGTTAACCTAATACACTTTACAAAACACAAACTCCATTGAAGAAAGACAAAGGAAGCTTGAGAAAAGAAAGACAAAATCAAAAAGCTTGGAATTTAGTAAGTTTCTTCAACTTGCTATTAGTAAGGAATTTGTTCCTTAGGTTCTAGGCTTTAATATGACATTCTTAGGATGTTTCTTTCTTTGTTCCTTGTGGTTTTTTGTTGATGGAAGTTTGGTGAAGTGTGAGCATGTGTAATGAAGGAAGTGTTGACTATTGTAGTATAAACTTTCTTTTAAGGTTTTGGAAACCATGTTGCTAATCTAGAGTTATTGACCCACTCTTAAATGACCTAGATTTGATCTTGAGTTGTTTCATTGTGTTGAGACTTGGATTGGATGGAAGAATGATGATTGAAGTAATTGATTTAATGTATTTGGTCTAATTTGTCCAATTTGTGAAATTGAAAAATTAGGGTTCATGACTAATTCCAAATTTGGGGGTTTTCATATATGTTGTGTATTTTGTGTGTATATGATGCATATAAAGTTTCATGTTGATTGGATATCATGGATGTGTTTGAAGCATGAAATGACAAATGCACAAATTGGACCCTTAGTGAGGCTCTCGGCCTTGGTGTGAGAATTTGGGATTTTGGTTGTTTTGGTGTTTTGATGTTTTGAACATCATAAGTTCATCTTAGAAATGATTTAGAATCATTCAAAATTGATTAGATCAATTTCGGACTAAAATGGAATATTTTGGTAAATTCACTTAAATATGATTTATTGAATTTTATTTCATAATTTGATTATTGGAATATTAAATAAATATGTTTATTTAATTAATCCGAGAAAAATTTTTGAAATCTGAAAATCGGATTTTCACCGCTTCCGCTGCGTTACCGGATTCACCCCCTAAAAACCCTACAAAATGGTATCAGAGCGAGTCTGATTCTAGGCCACCTAAAATGATTAGCCTTCATTGAATCAATGTTTAATCATGTTTTCTTGACTTTATGCATGCTTATTAGGATCTAAATTGGTTAGATTTAGGGTGTATGACACTTAGCGGAAAATCCCTAATTAATAAGGTTTGAATGTAATTATGTATTTGATGCATGTTATATGGTCCGTCTTGTCAATACGGTTTATGAATACTTCTTTGTGACTACATCCGAGACCGTGCCTCTGCTGTGAGGATGTAGCCGATAAAGATTTATTTATACCGGATGTATATCAGATACTAGGTAAATTCAAGTAAAAGCGGAATTCTGAACGTGCCCTAGCTGTCAGGATTACGTAAGTAACTTGAGTTTATCATTGACGAGTTTAACCTTGGTACGTCTCCTTGTGGGCCTGCCTTCGCAGCGACAACGAGAAACGGCCAGGACCGGATACTTAGGAGTCATTAGTGAATGATTGACAAATGAGTTGTCTACCTGATGAATATACGTAGGCGAGACCGTGCCTCTGCTGTGAGCCGAAATATATTCACGGGATCCACTTTTCACTATTAGTATTTAATTTAATTATTAAATATTTGTATTCTGTTTTGGGATTACAGTATTGCATGATTTAGTGGGAGGGGCATATTAGATTAAAAATCCATGATCTAGTTTATGCTTTTGATATTATATGAAACTGCTTAATTTCTGCTAACCGTTTTTCGTGATCTATATGATAGATTGGCGATGGCGGCACAATCCACAAATCAGTTTGCGCGTATGCTTGATGCGAACAAACTGAAAGGCGCTGAGAACTTTGCAGACTGGGAATTGGATTTGAGGATTGTCCTCGATTCCGAAAAGCTGGGTTATGTTCTTGAGGGTCCGTTGCCCCTTGCAGTGGGTGCGGATGCTTCGGAGGAGGAACGCCAAGTTTTTGAAACTTGGAAGGATGATGATTTAAGGGTTAAATCATACATCCTTAGTTCACTGTCTCCGAAACTCAAGCAACAGTACTATGGTATGTTAGATTCCTATAGTATGATGACGCGATTGAGACAATCGTTTGAGAACCAAGAACAAGTGATTGTTCACAAAGTCGCCATGGAACTGTTCCATGCGCGTCTGGATGAGGGGCAGAGTGTTAGCCCACATGTTCTTCAGATGATCGATTTGATCGATCAATTGAGGCAACATAATCTCATCTTGAATGACATTCTCGGTAGGAGTGTCATTCTTGGTTCACTACCAGCTTCATTTCGCCAGTTCGTGATGTACTTCAACATGCACGGGACTGTCTGTACCTACCAGGAGCTACATAGGATGTTGCTCACGGCAGAAGAGGACCTTAAGAGGGAGTGACAGTACCGACTCGCCCTCCTAGAACTACTTCTCTTTCGGCTTCTTCCCAAGGATGGTCCAAGGGAAAGAACAAGAAAGGCAAGAAGAAGAAGAAGAAGGCTTTTGGTCCTCAACAACAGGCGAAGATTGCAAAGCCCAAAGGGCTTCTGAAGACAAATGCCACCACTGCGGCAAAGTCGGGCACTGGAAAAGGAACTGTCCTGATTACATTGCCCAAGTGAGGAGAGACAGAGCTTCTACATCAGGTACTTTTATTTTTCCAGTTATTGATTTATCTTTGGCTTGTGAAGCCGTTACATCCAGCTGGATTTTAGATTCTGCTTGTCCCATTCACATTTGCAATTCGTTGTGTGCAGGTGGAAGGAAGGAAGTAGGAAACTGAAGCCTGGAGAGATGCAGTTGCGTTCGGGAGTGGAGACTCTTTGGATGCAGTTGCAGTGGGAGTATGCGAGATCTCATTGCCGAATGGGACACTTTTGTTATATGACTGTCATTTTATACCGGGATGTGTCACAAATATTATATCACTTTTTATATTGGATACAGAAGGCTTTTGTATTAATATTAAGAATAGTTCTTTATATTTATATGATAAAAATAATATTCAGATCCTTTGTTTTCCAAACCAGCATGGTCATTATACATTGCAAACTTCAAAAGATATATTAAATACTGGAGTTAATAAACGTAGTTTACCTGTAATTAATAATACTAAACTTTGGCATATGAGACTTGGTCACATTGGCGTTAAACGCCTTACCCAATTGGTTAGGAATGGTTTGATATCAGATCTTACCATTGAATCCTATCCAACTTGTGAATCCTGTATTCAGGGTAAGATGACCAAAGCCCCATTTTCTGGTGTTGGACACCGCGCCACTAACTTACTGGAACTCGTACATTCTGATGTATGTGGTCCACTAAGTCAAACTGCTCACAGTGGTTATTCGTACTTCGTTACTTACCCTTTCGATATTTATCACGGTACGGTTATGTGTATTTGATGCGACATAAATCGGAAACCTTTGAAAAGTTCAAAGAGTTCCGAAATGAAGTAGAAAAACAAACTGGTAAATATATTAAATGCCTTCGATCAGATCGAGGCGGTGAATATATGAGTGGTGAGTTCATGGATTATATGAAGGAGAATGGGATTCTCGCTCAATATACTCCTCCAGGTACACCACAGCACAATGGTGTATCTGAAAGGAGAAATCGGACTTTATTGGATATGGTCCGATCGATGTTGAGTTTCACAGATTTGCCCTATTACTTATGGGGTTACTCTCTCTTAACAGCCGCACATCTTTTGAATAAGATTCCTTCAAAGGTTGTTCCTACGACACCGTATCAGATATGGTTCGGTAGGAGACCAAATCTATTAAGGTTTGGGGTTGTCCTGCCTATGTCAGGGTGACTCAGCAAGATAAGCTTTCGCCTCGAGGGCAAAAGTTTAGGTTTGTTGGATATCCTTCGAATACGAGGGGATATCTGTTCTATGATACCGAGCATCGAAATGTATTCGTAGCTCGCTTCGCAAAATTTCTAGAAGTAGAATTTTTGTCAGAAGGTGGTAATCATAGACAGGTTGAGCTTGATGAAGTCCAACCTGAAAACAACGAACCAACGGAGGAACCTGAAGTTCAAGTAGATGAAGGACCTTCAACACACACACTCCGTAGGTCGGAAAGGGTATCTAGACCTCCTGAACGCTTGTATTTGATACAAGAAAAGAGTCTGGATGTTCTCTTAGTTGAAGAGACAGATCCTTTCACCTATAGAGAATCGATGTTGGACATCGACTCCGTGAAATGGCAAAGTGCCATGAAATCCGAGATAGACTCAATGCATGAAAATCAAGTTTGGGACTTGATTCCGCTTCCCGAAGGAATTGTTCCTATCGGTTGTAAATGGGTTTACAAGAGGAAGCGCGGGCCTGACGGTAAGGTTGAAACTTACAAGGCCCGACTGGTAGCAAAAGGTTACACGCAGCGACCTGGCGTCGACTACGATGAAACTTTTTCGCCGTAGCAATGCTTAAGTCTATCCGGATTTTGCTTTCTATAGCTGCGTATCATGACTACGAGATTTGGCAATGGATGTCAAAAGCTTTTCTAAATGGATTTCTTGATGAAGAAATCTATATGGAACAGCCGGAAGGTTTCACATCCAGCGAAACCTCGGGCATGGTATGTAAGCTTAAGAAGTCCATTTATGGACTTAAACAAGCTTCACGAAGTTGGAATCTTCGATTCGATGAGATTATTAGATCGTCTGGTTTTCTCAAGAATTCGGAAGAATCCTGTGTGTATCAGAAGGCCAGTGGGAGCATGGTCGTATTTTTAGTCCTATATGTTGATGACATCCTAATCATTGGGAATGATTTAGGTATGTTGCAAAGCGTGAAAGCGTACCTCTGTAAGAATTTCTCCATGAAGGACCTGGGAGAAGCTTCCTATGTTTTAGGGATAAAACTCTATAGAGATAGACAAAGGAGGCTGATTGGGTTATCCCAATCAACGTACGTAGATAAGATCTTGGAACGGTATAGCTTTGGTAACTGTAAGACAGCAAACATACCGTTCAGACATGGGATTCATCTTTCCAAGAAGATGTGTCCACAAACAGAAGATGAGAAGGTTAGAATGTCTAACCAACCTTATGCTTCGTGTTTGGGTAGCATAATGTATGCCATGTTATGTACGAGGCCTGATATCAGTTTCGCTGTTAGCGTAACTAGTCGATATCAGTCCAATCCAGGTAATGACCATTGGATGGCCATTAAACATATCCTAAAGTATCTTAAAGGTACTAAGGATAAGTTAATAGTTTATGGAGGAAACGAACTGCAGGTTAATGGGTATACAGACTCCGATTTCCAATCGGATCCCGATGATAGAAAGTCTACATCTGGATTTGTCTTTACCCTTAACGGAGGTGCAGTTTGTTGGAAGAGTTCCAAACAGGGATCGACAGCTGATTCCACCACTGAGGCGGAATATATTGCAGCTTCTGAAGCTGCAAAAGAGGCTGTGTGGATAAAGAACTTTATCACAGAATTGGGAGTTGTCCCAAGTATCGAGAATGCGATTCCGTTATACTGTGATAATACTGGAGCCATTGCGCAAGCAAAGGAACCGAGGGCGCATCAGAAGTCGAAGCATGTGGAACGCAAGTACCACATCATTCGAGAGATCGTGTCGCGAGGGGATATTGTCGTGTGCAAGGTACTGAGTGAAGATAATGTAGCAGACCCGCTGACGAAGGCCATACCTCCGAAGCTGTTTGATAAACACGTGGAGTCGATGGGTATTAGATACAATCGATATTGGCACTAGAGCAAGTGGGAGATTTTGTTAGGGTTGGTGCCCAGAGCGCCAATTCCCGGTTGTATTTCTGTTGAATACTTCTGTAAAACATTATTATTATGAATAATATATGCAGTTTCTATAATATAATCTACATTTCTATATGGTAAAGACGTAATGACCCGAGAATGATTAGTCATGATACAGTTGTAAAAGCGTCGCAACAGACATTGAGATGTATCATGACGTTGTCATTCTCAGACAGTTCCTGGTCAAGGTTTACACTACTTGGTCAGTATAGTAAACCCGTTGAGACCGGTACATGTCGTATACTGGAATATATGATTCCAATGGTTTCTCAATGAACCATTAGTCTTGGAGACTAGTATAGACGTGTAGGTGTTTATAGCGGATAAACACTGAACGACTCACCGAAGATTCTTAATGGATGGTACACCAGCGTCAATAAGAATCTTCTTGGGTTGAGTAGCACTTGTGATTCTTAGACTTGAGATGCCATTGTGGGCACATGAGACATCTTCTACACTTAGACGGCAGTCACGTCACCGATCTATTTAGATCAGACCTCCGCCTGTTCGTTGGGTGTAGACAGATCCTCAGGGTGTCCTATGTGTATCAAGATAGGATCCGTCAGTTCTGTGTATCAGAGCATAGGTAGTCCATATGATTAGCAATCAGATAAAACCATGGGCCCGTGGTAAAGTTTAGAAGCTAGTTCTAAACATTCTTTTGAGATTGCTAATGGAATAGTCGACTGGATAATCCCGATAGAGATTTGACGTTTACATCTATATCTCTGGGATTTATCCGGATACCTGTGACGGAGGAATTATACATTTGCCATGACCTCGACCTGTATGGTTCAGCGAGATTATCCGTGATCGTCATAATCTACGGGTGGATAGATTATGGACACGAAATTGATTTCGTGACGGATATACCTGAATCTAGAGAGTCTCAATAATGAACATACTCGTAGAGCACTAGAGCAACATTAATAAATAATATTGATTATTTATAAAGTCGTTTAAAGGTTAAACGCAAGATACGTGCTAAAAGGACTAGATAGTCATTTGCCTAATTATTGTGTATTTACATTTAATACTTGATTAATTTAAATACACATTAATTAATAGTCAAAATGAGTTATTTGACTTATATCCTAAATGAATATATGTTTTTAATATTTAATGTAAATATTATACATATATTTAATATATTTGTATTTGATTAATTAATTAATTATTTAATTGTTAAATGATTAAATTAATTAAAATATAAATATCTTACTTTAGGATATTTAAGTAAATGATGTTAGTTGCAATTGTTGACTTAAATAAATATCTATAAAGTAGTTTTAGATATTTGTATTAATTAACAAATGAATTTGAAATGAAATTGAAATGAAAAACTTGTTATTTCATGCTTGTGAATTCGGCCAAGGCCAAATTTGCATGTATATATTGTTTTCATTTCTTTTCATTTGTTAACCTAATACACTTTACAAAAACACAAAACTCCATTGAAGAAAGACAAAGGAAGCTTGAGAAAAGAAAGACAAAAATCAAAAAAGCTTGGATTTTAGTAAGTTCTTCAAACTTGCTATTAGTAAGGAATTTGTTCCTTAGGTTCTAGGCTTAAATATGACATTCTTAGGATGTTTCTTTCTTTGTTCCTTGTGGTTTTGTTGATGGAAGTTTTGGTGAAGTGTGAGCATTGTAATGAAGGAAGTGTATGACTATTGTAGTAATAAACTTTCTTTTAAGGTTTTGAAACCATGTTGCTAATCTAGAGTTATTGACCCACTCTTAAATGACCTAGATTTGATCTTGAGTTGTTTCATTGTGTTGAGACTTGGATTGGATGGAAGAATGATGATTGAAGTAATTGATTTAATGTATTTGGTCTAATTTGTCCAATTTGTGGAAATTGAAAAATTAGGGTTCATGACTAATTCCAAATTTGGGGGTTTTCATATATGTTGTGTATTTGTATGTGTATATGATGCATATAAAGTTTCATGTTGATTGGATATCATTTGGATGTGTTTGAAGCATGAAATGCAAAGTGCACAATTTGCAACCTTAGTGAGGCTCTCGGCCTTGTGTGAGAATTTGGGGATTTTGGTTGTTTTGGTGTTTTGATGTTTGAGCATCATAGTTCATCTTAGAAATGATTTAGAATCATTCAAAATTGATTAGATCAATTTCGGACTAAAATGGACAAAAATACAAAGCAAGGGTATTTTGGTAAATTCACTTAAATATGATTTTTTGAATTTTATTTCATAATTTGATTATTGGAATATTAAATAAATATGTTTATTTAATTAATCCGAGAAAAAGTTTTGAAATCTGAAAATCGGATTTTCACCGCTTCCGCTGCGTTACCGGATTCACCCCATAAAACCCCTACATATACCAACTGTTCGTTCAACATTTTTTTGGGTTCATGACAATGCCTTTGATTGAAACTCCCTCAACCCACTATAGAAACGGGACAACTAAAGCACAACATCATACACTCACAAGACATGATTTCGAGGCCGATTCTCTAGGATCCCCCAGTGGAGTCGCAGACTGTAGACAACAGAACTTGACGACGTTGTTTCTAGGCTCGCGGCCTAGTAGTTGGGAAGTACGAAATAAACATGGAGTCGCCACCCGGTGTGAACCGGGACAAAGATTTTAAGGCTGCACTCACCCCTCGCAAGGGAAGACTTCAAACCGTTGGGTTCGGAATGGTCCCTTACTTATGTCACTTGTTGATGATAGAATTTGTGCAATAACTAACCGAATCTATTCAACATTCATGCTCAAGGGTAATCTACGTCTAGTCTTGCATTATCAAAATAACTCCACGCAAATATACCAACGAGCATATTGAACAATAAAACCAAGTAAACAAATAACAAATTAAACATAAACATAAACTAAACAAAGCATCATGCATAAAGAATAAAGAAACGACATGCCTAAATAACATAATCATGCTTCGAACATTAAATAATAAACTAAATTAAATCATGCTGTTAAATAATAGATAAACAACCTATAAAACTATAACATGCTCAAATAAAAATTTGGATGAGACGAGATATGTGTATCTTAAGCGGTATGTGGCGTTGTATCCCGAGTGCAGACCATACTACCGTCCATTCGGAATCGGTTATGGAATTTACGTCCGGGTTTCCATCCGATATACCACAAAAGGGAACACATATCCCGCTCATCAAACAATCACATCATGCCTCAAACGATTCTCATGCAATTATATATCAAAATAAATAAAACAAAAATAAAGAAGATAAGTAAAAAGGGTGCCCTCAGGTCTAACCTCTTTGTTGTCTCAAGAAAGGGCGTTACACGTCCGTTGGAAGGGTGATTGATCCGATGCTTTTCCGGTTTGTCTACCCAACGTCTTTCCTCGCTGTTTCGGGTTCGGGGGTTGTTTGTTTTTTCACTCCGTTTCGCTGCTGTTTAAAGGGTATTTTCTGGTCACTGTTTTGGGTAGTTTCGGGGACTGTTTTAGGGGCTAAATAATGCAGTTTTTTGGTGCGGTTTTAGGTCAGTTTCTGGGGGTGATTTCAGGGGTGTTTTCGAGGTCTAATATTGCGAACAAACTGGACAGTGCAGTGGGCTTTAAGGGCGAGCAGTTTGGTGTGTGCAATGGGCTCAAAAGACAGTGCAATGCAAGGAAGATTAGGCAGCAGTTTGGGCAGTTTGTAGGGGGGTTTTGCGGGAGTGAGTAAGGGCTGATGGTGGGGATATTAATCACGGCAATGGAGGGCTGACGGTGTGGCTGAACTGGTAGTGGAGGGGACGGTAATGGAGGGCTGTTTGGTTTAGGGCGTGAGGCAGGCTTCTTGTGGGCTGACGAGTGGGGCTAGGTGCTGAATGAATTTGATGCGTTGTTGCTTTGAGTGCGTGAGGCTAGGGTTAGTGGCTGGTTTGTGAGTGCGTGAGGAGTTGTTGGCTTGTGCAGGTGGCGAGAGAATGTGTTGGCTTAATTTGTTGTTGATAAATGGGCGCATGTTTTGAGGGCTTTGTGGGACGTGTTGAAAGGTGGCTATGGGCGTGTCCAAAGGGGTGTGAAGGCAGGTTGTTTAAAGGGTTCTGTGATTTAGGTGCGTTGATTTGGCTAAGGGAAGGGCGTGATCAATAGGCTAGGCGAGAGTTGGCGAGGCAGGCTGGTGCAAGGCAAAGTGGCTGAACGTGAGGTAATTAGGCAGGGCTTGTGGCGTTGAATGGCCTGGGTGCAATGGCGATAAGGGCGCTTTTTACGTAGGGGTGCAGGTGGCGTGAGGTTGATGAGGTCGTGGCTGTTGGAGGCAATTGGTGAATGCTTGTGTCGGTCCAGAGAGATACGTTGAAGGCTTTAGGGTTTATTCTTTTATGTGTTTTTTTTGTGTTTTTCTGCCAGCCAGCCAGCCAGGGTTTGGATGTGTGGGTTAAGGGTTCTTTTTATAGGCTAGGGGAGGGGATTTACCTTGTTGGGGAAGGAATAGGATTTGTGTATTAATTGAGGATATCTTTTAATTTAGTATATGATAGGGAAAATCTTTAATTAGGGGAATTAATTTGATTTTTTCTTTTTAGTTAAGGATATTGATTTATTTAATTTAGGAAGGTGATTTAATTAATTTAGGAATGTGTTTTATTTAAATTACGAATTTAATTTAATTTAATTTCAAGTTTCAATTTAATTGGTGAATGTGATTTAATTTGATTTAAGTTTAATTTTAATTGGTTTTAATTATTTAATTTGTGAGATGTGTTTTAAATATTTTAATTATTTAATTTGTGAGATGTGTTTTAATGGGTTTGGTGTGTTTTAAAAAGAGGTCCAACAAGCGAACCCGAAGCGAAACAAGCGAGTTAAATCTGACAAAATGCTAATTTCCAACTTTACCCTTCCAACGTCCGTTTCCCGCGGCTTTCACAACTAAGAGGAGTAGTGTCTCCATACGAGACTCATCATCGGGCTGATATGCAAAAATACAATGCCTACAGGAAGTTTTGATGGAAGTGTTGAGCATGTGTGATGAAAGAAGATTGTGACTATTGTAGTTGTAAGCTTTCTTCTAAGGTTTTGGAAACCATGTTGCTAATCTAGAGTTATTGACTCACTCTTAAATGATCTAGATTTGATCTTGAGTTGTTTCATTGTGTTGAGACTTGGATTGGATGGAAGAATGATGATTAAAGTAATTGATTTAAACTATTTGGTCTAATTTGTCCAATTTGATGAAATTGAAAAATTAGGGTTCATGACCAATTCCAAATTTGGGGCTTTTCATTTATGTTGTGTATTTGGATGTGTATATGATGCATATAAATTTTCATGTTGATTGGATTGCATCTTGATGTGTTTTGAGACATGAAATGACCAAATGGACAAAATGCCCACCTTAGGAGGCATTCGGCCAATGTAAGAAAAAATGGGGATTTGGTTGCTTTTGGTGTTTCGATGTTTTGAACATGCTTAGTTCATCTTAGAAATGATTTAGAATCATTCAAAATTGATTTGATCAATTTCGGATTAAAATGGACAAAAATACCAAGTAAGAGTAATTTGGTAAATTCACTTAAATATGATTTATTGAATTTTATTTCATAATTTGATTATTGGAATATTAAATAAATATGTTTATTTAATTAATCCGAGAAAAATTTTTGAAATCGGAAAATACGATTTTCCACCGCTTCTGCTGCGTTACCGGATTCAGCCCCTAAAAACCCCTTCAAAATGGTATCAGAGCGAGTCTGATTCTAGGCCCCCTAAAATGATTAGCTTTAATTAAATCAATGTTTAATCATGTTTTCTTGACTTTGTACATACTTATTATAATCTAATTTGGTTAGATTTAGGGTGTATGACACTTAGCGGAAAATCCCTAATTAATAAGGTTTTAATGTAATTATGTATTTGATGCGTGTTATGTGGTCCGTCTTGTCAATACGGTTTATGAATACTTCTCTGTGACTACATCCGAGACCGTGCCTCTGCTGTGAGGGTGTAGCCGATAGAGATTTATTTATACCGGATGTATATCAGATACTAGATAAATTCAAGTAAAAGCGTAATTCTGAACGTGCCCTAGCTGTCAGGATTACGTAAGTAACTTGAGTTTATCATTGACGAGTTTAACCTTGGTACGTCTCCTTGTGGGCCTGCCTTCGCAGCGACAACGAGAAACGACCAGGACCGGAAACCCAGGAGTCACTATTGAGTGATTGACAAATGAGTTGTCTACCTGATGAATATACGTAGGCGAGACCGTGCCTCTGCTGTGAGCTGAAATATATTCACGGGATCCACTTTTCACTATTTGTATTTAATTTAAATATTAAATCTTTTTAATCTGTTTTGGGACTACAGTATTGCATGATTTAGTGGGAGGGGCATTTTTTAGATTAAAAATCCATGATCTAGTTTATGCTTTTGATATTATATGAAACTGCTTAATTTCTGCTAACCATTTTTCGTGATCTATATGATAGATTGGGGATGGCGGCACAATCCACAAATCAATTTGCGCATATGCTTGATGCGAACAAACTGAAAGGCGCTGAGAACTTCACTGACTGGGAATTGGATTTGAGGATTGTCCTCGATTCCGAAAAGCTGGGATATGTTCTTGAGGGTCCGTTGCCCTTTGCTGTGGGTACGGATGCTTCGGAGGAGGAACGCCAAGTTTTTGAAACTTGGAAGGATGATGATTTAAGGCTTAAATCATACATCCTTAGTTCACTGTCTCCGAAACTCAAGCAACAGTACTATGGTATGCTAGATTCTTATAGTATGATGACGCGATTGAGACAATCGTTTGAGAACCAAGAACAAGTGATTGTTCACAAAGTCGCCATGGAACTGTTCCATGCGCGTCTGGATGAGGGGCAAAATGTTAGCGCATATGTTCTTCAGATGATCGATTTGATCGATCAATTGAGGCAACATAATCTCATCTTGAATGACGTTCTCGGTAGGAGTGTCATTCTTGGTTCACTTCCAGCTTCATTTCGCCAGTTCGTGATGTACTTCAACATGAACGGGACTGTCTGTACCTACCAGGAGCTACATAGGATGTTGCTCACAGCAGAAGAGGATCTTAAGAAGGGAGTACCGACTCGCCCACCTAGATCTACTTCTCTCTCTGCTTCTTCCCAAGGATGGTCCAAGGGAAAGAAGAAGAAAGGGAAGAAGAAAAAGGCTTTCGGTCCTTAACAGCAGGCGAAGATTGCTAAGCCCAAGAGGGCTTCTGAAGACAAATGCCACCACTGCGGCAAAGTCGGGCATTGGAAAAGGAACTGTCCTGATTACATTGCCCAGCTGAGGAGAGACAGAGCATCTGCATCAGATACTTTTATTTTTCCAGTTATTGATTTATCTTTGGCTTGTGAAGCCGTTACATCCAACTGGATTTTAGATTCTGCTTGTCCCATTCACATTTGCAATTCGTTGCAGGTGCTGAAGGAAAGTAGGAGGCTGAAGCCCGGGGATATGCAGTTGCGGTTCGGGAGTGGAGACTCTTTGGATGCAGTTGCAGTGGGAGTATGCGAGATCTCATTGCCGAATGGGACACTTTTGTTAAATGAATGCCATTTTGTACCTGGATGTGTAGCTAATATTATATCACTTTTTGTATTGGATACAGAAGGCTTTTGTATTATATTAAGAACAGTTCTTTATATTTATATGATAGTAATAATATTCAGATCCTTTGTTGTCCAAACCAGCATGGTCATTATACATTGCAAACTTCAAAGATATATTAAATACTGTAGTTAATAAACGTAGCTTACCTGTAATTAATAATACTGAACTTTGGCATATGAGACTTGGTCACATTGGCGTTAAACGCCTTACCCAATTGGTTAGGAATGGTTTGATACCAGATCTTACCATTGAATCCTATCCAACTTGTGAATCATGTATTCAGGGTAAAATGACCAA